>WBNH01012205.1:6243-21631 GCA_013401255.1 Urocolius indicus
CCCCACCATTCTGTGATTCTATGATCTGTCCCTTCAGCCTCTCAGCAGCCAGCTGGCTCTCAGGCTGTGTTTATGTCCCATGGACAGGGGGCCAAGGCTCAGGCTGGGCTGGTGCCAGTAGTGCCAGCCCTCAGCTTTGCTGACTGTGCCCTCCATAGCACTCAGGCCTTTTTTTTTTTTTTTCTCTCTTACAGACAGGTTACAGCCTGAGTACACTCAAAGGCAACCAATCAAATCAAACTCCTTAAGTATGAAACACTAGAGAATGAGGAAAAGATCTGGTCTGGAGCATTACAAAAGCCCTGAAGTGGGGGAAAGTACTCAGAGCTGTGATAGCTTAGAGATCCTTGTGTTGTCTGAGGGAAGCAGAGAGACTCACAACAGTGTGGGTCAGCCTTTTCCAGCTGGTGACATGGCAGCATCACTAGCACTGCTCTCCCCCCACACCATTTTGAGGAATGAGTCAAGTTAAAACTAAGAGAAGAGGAAGATTTGGGCACTTTTGCGTTGTAAACTGAGCTTTTCATGAAAAGTCAATGGCAAAGAACAAGCAGCTTGTAAAGGGAGCTGGTTTGGCATCACAGCCAACAGCTTTACCAAGTGCCCCAAGCTCAGCCAATACTGCAGTCATGGTGAAGGGCTTTTCCTGCTCAGTGACAGGCTGGAACTATAGAGGCTTTGCCAAGCATAATAATGCTCTTTCACACAGAGCTCTGTGTAGACATCAATTCCCTGAGCCTTGGTTCACTCTGCCTCTGAGCTATGTATTTACTACCCCCCATTTTTATTCACAGGCCTTTCCCTAGAACTGCCTGCCTCACAAAGTTGGACACAGTGTGCTTTACATTGCACTTGGCTAAGGCAGTGAAAGCTTCTGCCACCTCACAGGTGAGACTGAGACAAACACAGAAACTCCCAGGTGAAGGACTGGCAGCTGGTGGCATTCATTCTTGCACCTCAGCCCTCTTCTCCCCACCCAAAAGTAACAAAAACACGTCCCTTGATGGGTGCTGACTTCAAGAAACACCAAAATTCCCTTACCCAGCGTTGTTGAGGTCTACCATGTGGGCTCTGGTTCTTGCTTGATCTGAGAGCTTTCTTCTGCTCCTGTAACATCTGTTGGAAGAGCAGCAAGGGATGAAGCAGAGAACAAGGAAACCTCCCAACCACTTCTGTTGTTACTCTTGTACTTTGTAAGCTAAAAAGTCATTAGTTATCACTACAGACATACCCACAACTACCTGTGGACATGACCACATCTACTTTGCTGAGAAGAAGCCTGGGATCTTAGAGAACTCTGGTGTTTAAACAACAGAGAGACCAAAAGTGATTATGTGTTGTTTCCCTCTTGCACTAAGATCCTTTCCAGCCCAGTGAGTGTTTCAGCTGCATAAAGAGCATGTTAAAAGGTTCATCCACTTCAGCACATGATCAGCTCTGTCCCTGCTTCTGTCTGCATCCTGCTCCTCAGCCCCTCTCCCTCTTCTCTGTCAGCCCCCAGCACCATTCCTCCCTTCAGCCACCCCAGCAGACACTGAGCAGAAGCTTTTCAACCACTGACAGGTGAGTCTGCAGCCCATGACTTACAAACACATCAGGCATGACCACTGTTTCACCTGCAGCTGTTAAAAGCCAGCCAACACCCCCTGAACCTTCCTGTGCCCCAGGAATGCCTCCTGGGTTACCTATTAACTTCACATTATTCACTGCACAGACTCTTGTTTCTCACAGCACTGTTTCCCAGGGTGTTTTTTGCCATCTGTGGGGCTGTTTCTCTTCTCAGCAGACACAGACCTCTTCTATTTCAATCTCTCCAAACCAGACCCTAGCTGATTGTTTCCCTTCCCTGCACAGTGTTACACAGGAAGGCATTATGATAGGCTTATAAAAAAAGAGAAAGAAATGCCATCTTGGTCAGGATTTCATCATCCTTTGATCCATTTTTCTTCATTTCCAGAAGATTTCATGACAAAGTTTTGGCTTTTTCTTATTCACAGGGATGCTGGGAGGTAAATCAAAGAAATCTTGTGCCTGTAGAGCTCTGCCTGTATGACCCAGAGCCCAACTGTCTTCTTTTGATAAACACAGAATGTGAGCTTGGAAGGAAATTGCTTTTTCACTGAGTTGTTTGGAAGGTTTGAGGCTGGGGTGATTCATCACTCCAAAGCCAAGCTGTTTCACCACAGCATCATTTCATACCTTCCCAGCCTAGTTCTGAAGGGATTTTGAGCTGCTTAGCCTCTTCTCAAGGATCATTCCTCTGGTTACTGGGGCTGAATCCACTTGTGGATGATAAATGGAAAGCCACACTTGTCTACTTCTTCAGAGCCATCGCTTTGAAGGCTCACAACCTGATTTGCTCCATGTGAAGGTGTTCAGCAATGATTGTCTTGCTCCTTCCTCATTTAACAGTTTCAATGATCCCACATAGTTTTGGCATTATGAAGACACCTGACGTTCCAGCTTTCAGTAAATATCAGCTTAAAATCTGCATCTCAGCTCTTCTGTGACTCTGACACTTGCCTTATTTTTGCCTTGCTTGCTGCAGCAGGATTGATCCAGACTCTGAGAAAGACCCACTCATAATGCTCAGAGGGAACCTGCAACTGAGCTTGTTGAGTGGCTCTGGTTGAGCCACGTTGGTGTCATCAGAGTCCAGTGATGTGGCAAGGAAACCAAAGCAATGGAGACTGGGAATGCTCACAGAAGAACAGGAGCCCTGAGATTCGCTGCTTTCTCTTTTAAGGGAACCCAAGCAGGACTAGGGAATGAACTCCAAAGTTTAAGGATGACAAGTGCTCCATCCCAGTGCTGTTGGCTACGCAGCTGTTAAGCTGCTGCTGACACAGAGAGCCTCTCTCAAGGCTCCTGGCATGGAGGCAGTAGCTCACCAAAGTGCCACAGCACCCTGGATCCCCTCTGCCAGCCGTGCCAGAGGCAGCCTCAGCCATCCAGGGCTGTACCAGAGACAGCATTTACAGGAGCAGAGCACACAGCACACAGCAGCATCCCAATCCTCAGGTCAGTTCAGTATTCCTAATGCTCCAAGGTAAAACACAAGCATGAGGGGTAGAAGATCTACAGGCCCCTTGGTCTCACATGTATCAACATCTGAAAAGATACAACTCAAGGGTATTGTTGGACAAAAGAGTTGGATGTTTTCAGAGTGTAAGTCCTTGGAAGAACAACACCACTCTCCCTCCCCAACACAGTACATTTAGGCCAACGTGGCACTAACACGTCCTGCTGGTGGCAATCACTCAGTTGCATAAGCTGTAGGAACCACTGCCCTGGATCAGTAGATGCATGGCTCAGGATGTGAGCAGTCACTCAAAGCCTATATATAGCCATGACTCATCAACCAAAAGCAACAAACAATCCATGAAACTCCTTTGTACAATTAATTTGAGCAACAGCTTTTGCAGCAGAGTGGTTTTCATATGATGCAGCACGATACTAATACAGATGGACAATGTCCTGGGAACCAAGAAAAGCCCCTTTTGACAAATGTGGATTGAGCTGTCTCCTATAAAAACAGATACAACTTTGCTGTAAGAATATTAGTTGATGATAATGGAAGACAAACACTCACCTCCTAGAGACACTTCTATTTGGCTTGGTTCAGCTGGCTCTTCAATGAAAAACATACAATCCAATGAATATAGTGACAACAACATGGATCAGGTGTCTTAGAAAAAACAGGGAAACTCAGCTTTCCCTGAAAAAAAAAGTGCCTCATTTTTCTTCTCTTACAATCAGACTTCAATGTCTTTGTCTGAGATCAAGGGGTGTAACTTCCTACAGAGCCTGAACTCCCCAAACATTTAGGTCATTACACCACCTACTTTCTCTTCTGAGTGTGCTTTTACTGTGGCAGATCTATCAGCAAGTCTTAGCAACACACAAGATGCACTTGCACAGAACACACACCAAGCTTGGAAAAACGTCACCCAAACTGCTACAATACCAATCTGTATTTACAACAAAGCCACCTTCTGCTTACTATGACAACATGTGTATTTTAGGGGAGAGTGGGAAGGTGCAACAGAGGGCAAATAGTATGTTTTAATGCCATAATGGTTTTTCTGCCCTTGATGTTGATGGATTGGAGATGGCCAGGTGCTGGGAAAGCCATTTAACCCTTCCAACACTGCAGGTGAGTTAAGGACAGACTACAGCAAGCTCACTGACCATCACAGCCTTTTCTCAAGAGTCATTTCCACCACACAAGTGTCCCTTACTCTTCAAACATGTATTGAATTCCAGTTTCCTTGAGTAACAGTTGATTCAGTCAACTGCTAAAGTCTTTCCCACACTACCTCAGCTTGGGATATGTGTTCCTAGAAGGTCTGTGAGCATTTAGAAACTTCATTGGGTCAAGAGGAAGTTGGTGAGCTACATGTTGTTTAGCTATTCATAGCACAGAGCTAATTTCTCCATTCAGAATGAGATAGGTGATGTGTGTGCAGCCTAGACACAGGCTAGCAGGGGTTGCATAGCTCTGCAGCAGGCAGAAACTCCATCAAGGCCCTGTTCTAGGTTCTTCCATGTTACACAGGCAAACATGGCTTGGCTGAACATCCATCTGGTGCAGACACACATGTACTTTGAGCTAGAGATCAATAAATGGCTACTCAATTGGCTTTATACATTGCCCCTACTAACTCCCCATCTGACCCCTTCTGCCAGGACACACGTCACACTCTGCATCACCTGGTAGTACTGGTACTGCTGCTGCTGCTGCTGCTGCTTCTGCTTCAGGTTTTCCCATCAGCTCTAAGATTAGACATGATCACTGTTTAACTTCACAATGGAAATGGTGTAGGTTTGACACAAAGGCAACCTCACTTGAACCTGCAAACGCTGGCACTTGGCCCATGGAGAGGTTGCTAACACTTGTGATTGAGCTGCAGCCCAAGATTTGGCTACAGAACAAAACCCCTTCCCTGTCTCATCTGCAAGAGCAAACATTTCCTTTTGACTTCCCACATGTCCTGAAAACAAAACATCACATCTACCAGTATCAGCTCATCGTGATGATGGACATGGATAATGCACAAACCCCAGCTGGTCAGTGACCAATTTACTCCTCCAGTGATGAAAGATGATGGGGTATGTGTGATGCTCTTACTCAGCACATTAGCCAGCCTCAGCCCCAACACATGCTGACAGTTCTGCTGAACAGACAACAGCTTCATAGCTTAATAGCTCCTGTTAAACTCTTGGCTGTCTGCAAGATTCCCTCTTACAAAGGGATGTCTTTCCCACCTAAGAAGGTGCGTCTGGGACTGGTGAGAGCAGGTCAGTGTGAGTTACTAGCTGTAGCATCTTCCTGAACATGTCCCACTTGCAGCTGACAGATCTCAGCATGTGAGCTGGAAGATCCTGGTGACTGGATGCAAATGAAGGAATGCTGGGTCACTCAGGCTCAGGCTGGGTAAGGCTGTGTTAACAACAGCAGGTCATTCAGCCTCTGAATTTCTAATCTGACAGTGTCTCAGAAAGAACATGACACAAGGGATGCTGCAATGACAATGTTCTGCAGCTTGTTTTTTACTCTTAAATAAGATCTAAAGAACCAGTTAACAATTATTGTAGGCAACTGAAAATACTAAGACTTTTTTTGCCCCCTTTCTCAAATGATTCCTGTGGCCAAATTGGCCACGGCCCTTGGGTAACTCCACTCTGCCTCTCTGAACTGTTACAGGTCCAGCAGAAGGCAGAATTTTTCACTGGGACACAGTTGTGCAGCTACTGGAAATGTCTTGCTTATTAACAGCTACTGTGATGGATCAGAACCTTAAATGTAGGCACTGCCAGGTATGCTGCACAGTCAGGGTCCTAAATCTCTTTGGGACTCTGCAGATGCAGAACACAAACTCAGTGTCTTGCATTTTGATACTAAAGTTCATGCCAATCTCATACTGTTCTGTAAACTCATGACGTGGCTCTCTCAAGTTAATTGCACATTCATGTTCAGTCAGAAAATGTTAATGACATAGACACAGAAGTTGTACTTAGTCCTTAACCCCTGTGGAGCTTCTGCCATTAAGCCACCGTGTGGAAGCTGAACCTTGCTAAAATTGCGGCAATACATTTGCCCTCAGTGTCTGTGGAATACTCACGGTTGTGAATCACAAGTCCTGGAAACGGCCTGGGAAAAAAAGGTAAATAACAAAAGTTACTGATTCTGAAACATACTGCAAGGGTTCTGCCTCCAAAGCGCCTTCACCTGCCCTTCTGCAACAGAGGCTATGCCAAATATGAACAGCAAGTCAAACTAAACAGCAGGAAGGCTGGGAGCAGCTCCTGGTTTGTTCTCTAGTGTTTGCAAAAGTAACATACATGGAAAGATGTAAATCCTTCCCTCAACACCATGAATTGACAAGGGAGTCACCTCTTCATCAGAGCTTAGTTCAATAAAACCTATCAAGAGTCCTTTCAGCTAGAACACTTCATGATTAAGGGTTGAGATTTCAGCTCCCTCAGTAAAATGCATGTAAGAAGTTTCTCTCTCTCCAGCTGGACTGAAGGCTTCAGGCTCCTCGAGAAGTTACAGAAACTGATCAATTCTTATTTTCCATTCCTGAACTCCTCTTTAGTATGACTCCCAAGTGTCATCTACTCTGCTCCATGCACACAGATACCCTCTGTATGTATGTCTGTGCACACAGGTCTATGGGAATACAAACACAAACACACAAGTAACACTCACTTAGATTGTCATTGGACAATATTACATTTGAAATGTTGTTGATGAACTCATTTTGTAGGTAGAAATAACTCCTCAAGGAGTTTCTCTTGATGCAGGATTCTGAACACAACTGAAATCCTTCACAGAAATGAACAGCAATATACCTATAAACACACTATGGACTGGCAACTAGCCAACAAGCTCTGGAGTTGTCTCAAAACTTGTCTTATAAATGGGAGAGCAAGGCTACACTTCAGGACTCCGTTATGTAGCATGAAGAGATTTCAACTGGAAAGAGAAGCTTTCTGCAATATGCAGTGTTGACAATACACCCTTTGTCATACTAGACATGTCCTCCAAAGAGCTGCCATCTTCATTCCTTCATGCCACAAACACCTGGGCTTCAGTTGACCTCATATATTGTTATCCAAAAGCTTCAACACCTTCCTCTACTTCAAGATGAACTGCAACTTCTTCTACTTTCAACTCTCCCCTTGATTCAAGCTACAGGAGTGTCCTGGCAACACCTGTACAAGCTGCTCAATGGCACCTACGTACCGAATGACAGTGAATTTGATGAACTCTGCTGACTCCAGAATCTTCCTCATGGAGCTGATTTCCAGGTAACTGGGAGCTTTGAAAGCCACCCCAGGAGGCATCCCATCCACCACCACGCAGCCAGGGTTGACGGTGATTTTTCTGTAGGGGACTTTCACTGGAAAATTCATGCCAATGGCTTCCCCTAAGTGAGAGAGGCCATGTTTCATTTCAGATCTATACATTTATGGTTACATCGAAGAAAAAGCCCTCAGACAATGAAACTCAATGCAAGCACAAGCTTTCTGCCACCTCTGAAACCATGAAAACTCACTTGACAGTGAAGCTATGACTGTGACAGAGAGAAATCTGTGTAATAACTCATGAAGAGTGTTAGTTACAACTCCATCTCTGACAGCTCACCATCTAAAGAGCTCAGATTTTGGGTTTTACTCAAAAAAGGATGGAGACCAGGATATCTAAGGAAATAGCTACATGAAGGAAAACAAAGTGCTGCCTGGAATGCCATGAAAAGCAATTCGAGACAGCGCTGGTGAAGGAATTTCAGATAAAGAAATTCAGGTCATTATTGCTGTACAATGCAAAGGTAAAGTAATAAAGAGACAACTACACACAGCACAAAGGGCAACTTGCATGGTAAAACTGACTCTAGTCCCAAGCAGAGGGAGGTCAGAATCTTATGAAACCCAAAGTAGAGTCATGGATTGCGGGCAACATAAATATTTCATCCACTTTTACACAGAAAAAAAACAGGAAGAGTGTGTGTGTGAACACAAAGCCCTCTGCACAAGTGTGTTTGTGTGTGTGTGTGTATATGAACACAAAGCCATCTGCACTTTTCAGCTTTACATTAAAACCCCAAACAACCTGTATCAGATAAAAAAAACCCTCTTTTTGAAGTCAAAGCACAACATCCACATCTAATTTTTCAGATTTGTTCATGTTAATGATCATATGTGTAAATCCCCCACTGTGAGGGATCAGTAACTTCCAAACTGGGCAGCATTCTTTGCATTCACAGCCACGGGAACACAGGCACTAAGAGACAATTACCAAATTTCCGGCTGAAGAGATCGTTTACTTGCTCTCGCAGTTGTCTGGCCTTTTCTACTTTGGACAGTCTCTCACTTTCTTCATCTGGAAGAAATTGATAGAAAAACATCAGGATGAAGCAGAGGAGCTTTTTGCCCCTGAAGGTTGTTTATCATTGTATATTTGCTCAAAGCAGCTGCACCCCAGACCTTCAAATCAGGCGCCGTCTTTGCTCCTCGTTTCAGCAGCAGCACAGAATTGGAGGTAAGTGCAAAAATGGATCATAGAATCAGAACCACAGAATGGCAGGGTTGGAAGGGACCTTTAGAGCTCATCCAGTCCAAATCCCTGCAGAAGCAGCTCCCACCTAGATCAGGTCACACAGGAACGTGTCCAGGTGGCTCTTGAAGCCCTCCAAGGAAGGAGCCTCCACACCCTCCCTGGGCAGCCTGGGCCAGGGCTCCCTCACCCATATACTGAAACAGTTTGTTCTAATGTTTCAATGGAACTGTTTGTGTTCCAGCTTCATCCCATCACCCCTTGTCCTGGTGCCCCAACCTCCTGACACCCACCAGTGAGATATTTGTAACTATTAATGAGCTCCCCCCTCAGTCTCCTCTTCTCCAGACTGAACAGCCCCAGGTCCCACAGCCTTTCCTCAGCAGGAAGATGCTCCAGTCCCCTGATCATCTTGGTGATCCTTGCTTGTTAAGAAATCAGAATCATCAAATGGTTTGGGTTGGAAAGAACCCTAAAGATAACCTAGCTCCAATCTCCCTGCCATGGGCAGGGACAACTTCCACCACACCAGGTTGCTCAAAGCCCTGTCCAGCCTGGCCTGGAACACTTCCAGGGATTACTCTGGATTTATTGTCTAGAGATGATGTTGTAAAGTTAACCTAAACCCTCAAATTATACTTTCTTTTCCTCTGGTACTTATAATGGTAGGGAAAGGTAAAAGCAAAGTGACCATTCAATAGGTGGCCATGGCATGCAATGCTCCTCACAGTTTCTAATGTAAAGAGAAAGTAGGAATCAGTGTGAAGACAAAGCAGTTCAGCCTACATGGTTATTCAATTCAGTCTGAGTGCTGATCTCTTGAAGTTGTCAAGCAAACTGTAAATCAACATTTAATTTATTGCATGGAAATAAAGGGGAAAATGTGGGTATTTCTTAGCAAGGGGCTGGACCAAGAGTGTTCCTGAGGTGTCACTGAACAGACCTTTATGAGTGTTAGAAAATACTGAACATCTCAGCAAAACCAGAGTGCTAAATTATGCTCTTTGTTGACTGTGCTTGTGTTTCACTGAAGCAGTTTTGACTGCAGGAGAAAAAACGAACTTCATCAGATGAAACAGCTGTCCCAAAGAACCTAAGAACAAAAAGCATGATCTGAAAGCAGACAGCACACACACCTGGAATAGTCACTTGAATGATGTTCAGATCTTCAACCCCTGCAGCTGTGTTCACCACTGTGTTTGTTGTGGTACTTGCTGTGTTGCCTATATGACAGGAATGATTTTTTCCTAGAAGTAAGAGAATTTATAAACATTTGTGGAGAGCCCAAAAGCTTGGACACCATACAGAAAGAAAACATTGCAAAACAATAGACACTTGCAAAGTTGTCAAAGGGGACCCTGTTCCATTCTCACAATGGAAGCAGCTGCCAATGAGACACGCTCACTGAAGGGACACACTGCTCTGTCTTTCCAAGCCAAGAGGGGAAAGAGCTGCATGACAGATGTTAAGCTTTCCTAAAAAGGTTATGAAGGGAAACCAGAATGTGGAACGTGTGCTGTGGTATTTTTATTAACAGACAAATCAGAGCACTAGCAGCTAACTCAGTAACACCCACTGACCCACACAACTCAGGAACTGATCCACGTGTTCACCGGGTGCACTCACACAACTCCCTTTCAGTTGGGTTTGTGAGCCACACTGTCCAGTGGCACAAACTGGCATAGCTCAAGCAACTCAGCAGTTTTGCCAACCCATAGTAACAGAGACTATGACTCAGACATTTAATCTATGACCTGCCTGCATGATTTTGTGCTGGCTACCTGCATGGTCACCTGTGGAGCATTTGCCATTTAGAAAGACTATATATTAGGAGCAAATAATTCCTCCCTAGAACCAAATCACTTCTGTGAAATCTCACCTGATTTGTTCCATTTTGATAAAAGGTAGCAAAAAATACATTAGAGGCATGATTATTGTAACTTTAAAGGCATGCTCTTGCTAAAGCTACATTGAAACTGTAACTAGAGAATAAAGAAAGAAACAATCACAGTGTTGAATGAATCTTTCAGGAATGTGTTAACATCATGCAGCTCTTCTGATTTGAATTTAATCCTTGAAAGAGACTGTTATCTAGAATGTTAAGCAGGTTCAAAACTCACTTTGAGGGCTTCTGGCAGAACTTTCCTTAATGGCTGCCTCAAATATCTCAGGCCTGCAAACAGATTGAACATTTCAGGTACAGTAATACAGAAAATGCCATTAAAACCTGTTAATTTCTTGAAGACATACACTGAATGGTATCTTCTCAGCCGAACAGACAGACAAGAATGCAATGGCTGAGGGAATCACAGAATCATGATGGGTGGCAAAGCCTCTGAAGCTGCTGCAGTCCCAGCCCTGCCCTCACCCTGCCCAGCCCAGCACTGACCCACCGCCCTCAGCACCTCAGCCGCACGGCTTTGGGATCCCTCCAGGGCTGGGCACTGCCCCAGCTCCCTGGGCAGCCTGGCACAGGGGCTGACACGCCTCTCAGGGAAAATGTTCTTCTCAGTCTCCAATTTGAACCTCCCATGGTGGAGAAGAGACCGACCCCCACCTCACTCCAGCTTCCTGCCAGGGAGTGGCAGAGAGCGATAAGGTCTCTCCTCAGCCTCCTCAACTTCTCTTGAAACTGTTTCTACACTGGCACATAGGCATCTAAACCTATTGCTAGATAAGAAAAATAAGTCCTTACAACACCCAATATATCAATCTCTACTTCCCTCAGTGTACTGCCAGCAAGTTCTATGAGGAACCCGTAAGTGTTCCATGGAGTAGGAACTAAACCAGTGACGTGATAACTGAAAACAGTCTCTGAGACTATCTCCTTATTATACCCCAGTGTGTGTTTTGTAGAGTAATTCACCAACCCAGCAACACGTTTTTGCTTTCCATTTCAGTTCTCATGCAACACATTAACTAAAAACATTAACAGCGGTCTTACTTTTTAATAATGAACTTGATCTTAGCTTTGTTTCTCAGGATCTTCTCTAGCCTTGGAATGCCAAAGGTGGAAGGTCTTCGGAAGGGCACCCCCTCAGGGAGCCCCTCCACGTAGAAACACTCTGGGAAGGATTCAAACAGCGCAAACGGCACCTTCACCGGCTCAGTCAGCCCCAGGGCTTCCCCTGAAATGCAACACAGCAAATCAACCATCTCATGGTTTAGTGAGGAGCAGCTTTTGCTTGGTACCAGGGGGAGGGGGTTGCAGTGCAGACTGATAAGGAGTTTTTGGACCCTCTCCTGGCTCCTGGGTTCAGACCCGGCCCCGGCCCGGCTGGGCCAATCTGGCGCCTCTGCCAGCATTATTTAGGGAGGGAATTGGAAGTGCTGGCAGGAGCTGTGAGAGTGATACAGGATGGAGGCAACCACGCGGAGCCCACAGTCAGAGCAGGAGGAGCAGCAGAGCAGAGAGCCCTGTGCCAGCCGTGGTGAGAGCAGCTGTGCCCCTGCAGCCCATGGAGGGCCATGGCAGCGCCCAGAGCCGGCAGCAGCTCCGTGTGAGTGACCCGGCCGGGCACAGACTGTGTGAGGAGGGGCCGTGGCACGGGCCGGGCTGGAGCCTGCGGGCACAGAGCAGCCCCACACGAGAGGCACAGAGGAGCTGCGGCCTTTGGGATGAACAGACACTGGAGCTGCCCGTGCAGGGGGGGTGTGTGAGGGACCCCAGGGACGTGCAGGGAGGGCTGGTGTGGAGCCGCCTGCCCTGAGGAGAGACAAAGGGCAGAAGCCATCAGGAACAGGCTGATGAAACCCCCACTCCCTGTTCCCCTGCACTGCTGAGCAGGGGGAGGTGGAGATATGGGGAGCAGGAGCTGAGCCAAGGAAGAAGGGAGGGGTGGGATGGACTTAAAGAGCTGGTTCTATTTTCTCATCATCTTACTCTGGTTTGTTTTCCATTTGTTCTGGTGGATTAAACTGATTTTGTTTTCCTCCAACCCCTATCATTCTGATTCTATGATTCAAGATTTAGTTGAGTGTGTTTTGCCCAGAACCATATTTGGTCTTGTCTTGATCCACAAGGCCCTTGGTTATCTGTTCCCCATCCCAGAATGGGAGGTAAGGGGGGGAACTGAGTGAGCAGCTGAGTGGTGCTCTGGACTTAAACCATGACATGATGTCACTGCCTTGGTCTGCATACAAGACTACCCCATTTTAGTCCACTCTCTACAGGTGATGCATTCTGTCTCTTCCAGAGAACAGCACTGAGAACAGGGGAGATCAGTTCCAAAAACAACACTCAGAAGAGTAATAAGTAGTCATTGCTTTCAAAAGTCATCAGCTTCCTAACAGCTGGGGTATGATGGAACACATCTCTCCAGATACCATCCATAAAGTAACCAGTCACGTAGAGGCTGAAGCTGTACACAGTCCCATTCATAAGCAGGGTGAAGAAAGCTTAAAAAGACGTGCCAAGATGTGGAGTCACTATGGCTCTGGGTCACTAAAGCAGTAGTAATCCAACCACAACTTCTCCATTTCCAAACCCAAATAACATGAGTAGTGGAAATGTGCCACAGAACTGCAACCTACTGAGAATGAAGTCAAATGAGAAACTGCCTGGAGAGCACACAAAGATTGCAGGACCTTTGGAACAAACAGATGAATGGATCTCTCAGATGTCTAACTGAATGTTTGCAAGAAGGATATCTCAGTAAAAGTTCAAAGTAAGGGAGAATCAATACACTTACCACATTTCTCATTAAAAAGGTTTTCCACCTTCTGCTTGAGGTCAGTAATTTTGGCATTCCATGCCTCTGCCAGGAGGAAATCAAAGAACCACATCAACACTCACAGAATGAATCAGTCCATTTTAATAACTGTTTCATTATGATGCTTGAGAACTGGTTTACTGTGACTGTAAAATGCACAAAATGGCTTTTCTTCTGCAAATGGCACTGAAACACACTGCTACAGTCTAAACCTACAATCCACATCAATCCTCATTGTCCTGAAGCTTGGGAAGATATTGCTACTAGATATAGCAAGGGCCATGAAAACTGAGGTTAATCCAAGAGTTAGCCAAACTTACAGTATCAGACAGCAGAAAACTTAAATCATCTGAAGCAGCACTCAAAGCAGCCAAAAGTTCAGTGACATGGCCCTGAAACACACACTTCTCTCTTCAGAGCTATAAACTCCACCACAGCTTTGACTTCAGTCCTTAAATGCCCATCTAGTGAGGCGTTTTGTTTCTGACAGTGATCCAACAGGAATTTACTTGTGGCTGCAGGCAGTGGTCCCCAGCTGCTCCACAAAACCAAAACCTCAGCTGAAAGCCTTCAAAAGTTGCAGCACTTTTTTTTTTAAAAGCTGCTGTCTAACAACAACAACAACAAAGTCCAAGACAACTACACAACCCTGAACACAGCTACTGTCCATCCCAAAACCAGCAGTCATACCAAATCTATACCTTGTATTCATTCTAAACTGTCTCAGTAGAATCATAGAATGGCAGGATTGGAAGGGACCTCCAGAGCTCATCCAGTCCAACCCCCTGCAGAAGCAGCTCCCACCTAGATCAGGTCACACAGGAACGTGTCCAGGTGGGGCTTGAAGCCCTCCAAGGAAGGAACCTCCACAACCCCAAGAAGTTGGAGTAGGAGTAAGGAATTCCTTTATTTTATGTTTTATGACTCTATGGCTATAAAGAAAGCAGGGGGGGACAAATACAATAAAGCAATAACAACAGACTGCTCTATAAAGAGAAGCAAAGCAACTCAGAATGTAGAATGCTGGGAAAATGGTTTCATGAGACTTGGGAGCTGCTTACAGTCACTCTGAATACAGTCACTCTCACTTGACCGTGAGGACCATGAGGAATTTGCACATTGACCCTGCTCTCACTGTAGAGATTTCTCTGCTAGAGCCCTGCACAGACAGCCTTCGTCCTCCATGGCCAAGAAGCTTCAGCCCAATGCTCCTGAACATAACTACGTGGCTTCCAGTCCTGTCTGGCATTTCTTTTACTGATTTTCCACAACTGCAGAAGTCTATAATGACAAGCTTGCAAAATCAGCTGCAATAGATCATGGCTTACTAATGATAGCTCAAATCCTTCCTCACTCCTACACAGCGTTTGGGTATTGCTGCATGGTGACGCCCAGTATTTCAAGCTGGTGCTGCACTCAGTGAGCTTATGCACAATATCAGATCTCACTCTGGTGGCCCTGAGCACCAGACAAGTCCTTCAAGGATCTGCAGCACTGTGAAATAACTGAGCAGCAAAAGGGTAAAGGGACTGATTCTGAACCCCTGTTAGTACCATCTAACGAGCCCGTGCTGCATTTGCACAACAGATATCATCCAGGACTTCTCCAATGCAGATTATTTGATATGATGAACTGTATGTTCATGAAAACAACAAATTCAGTCATTCATTAACTGTACAATAAAACATAAATTCAAAACACCTCTGAGATGTGATCACCAGAACTTTCAATGCCAGCATTCATGGAATATATGTGTGCAAATTCCCACAACACTTACCAAAAGAAAACTCTTTTCCTCGTGTCTTGAAACTCACATTGGACCCATTGGTTTGAGAATTAGCTTGAACATCTGTTGTTTGTGTTTTATTAGGACCTGTAAAAGGACATTACATACATACATGCAGAGAGCAGAAGGATGCCATCATCCAAAAAGAACAATGCCTCCAACATCACAGGGTTGGGGCCAGTCAGTTCTAAGCTGGACCCTGCACCTGCCCCAGGCCTGGCTCATTAGTGATGGAGCTAACAGCTCTGTGATTAGCATGTTTGAGAAGGAGAAGTTGCTGGGCAGTTGCTGAACTGTAGCAGCAGCAGGGAAGGAGAATGTGAGAAC
>WBNH01012206.1:0-12083 GCA_013401255.1 Urocolius indicus
GGTCCCTTCCAATCCCCACCACTTTATGAAGATTCTATGATGATGATTCTATGATGTCTGGGTGCCAGCTCCTTTCTTTCCCCCCAGGCTCACCCTTTGCTGGAGAAACCCCAGTGAGGGTGAGTGGCTGAGGCATCCTGCATGTGCTCAAGGGTGCAGAGTGGGGCTGAGTCAGGGCAGATGACCAGCACCAGGCTGGGCTGTCCTGCTGGGGATGCAGAACAGCTCTGGCCCTCTGTGACAGGATGGGATGAAGCCTTATGGCATTCCTCCTGCTCAGCAACACTTGCACATGTCTGAGCAACAGGAGCATCAAGCCGTCTCTCCTCCTCCTTGCCCGTAAGTGTTGTAGGCAACAGGAGAGCTGCACTAAGACATAATAATCCCTCATCAGCTAATTAATAATGAGACACTTGTGCCTGAAAGCCTGGCTTCACTGGTGGCATGATGCACCTCAGCTGTCTTGCTAAGTACAAGCATCAGCATGTCCAAGCCATGCTGGACCTCAGGGCTGCTGTGAGCCTGGGGTGCTGCTGGTCCTGCTCAGCAGGACACTGAGGGCTCCTGTCTCCTGGGCTCAGACACAGTGGGCAGTGAAAGTCTCACTTTCTTCTCCCAGAATGAGTTTAGGTCTGAACACACTATGCCAGGGCCTGGATAACCACAGTTAGGATGTGGGCATGGTCTCATTTCTCCCAGGGGATACAGGGCTTGGCCAATCTGACTGTCTGAAGTCCTCACACCAGATGGGAAGAGCAACCAGGAGTTCAAACTATTCCCTCCTACCTATGGGATGGAAACAAGGCTCTGAAATGCCAACATGAAATCCCAGTTACAACCCCATCTGGAAGCTGAGTTGAAATGGAGATTACCCCACGTGAAGGTCTTACAGAGCTCTGGCCTGCAAACAGGAGTCCTGACAGGACCAGTTGTGCTTGGCACCTGCTGGAGCTTGAAATTCTCTTAATGAAAGTCTTAGAGAGGTTGGGACTGAAAGAAAACTTGCAGTATCAGTGAGAGGAAAAGCACAGATGCTGGTTGGTTCTTCAGAGAGGGTCTCTGAGGGACAGTTGTGCTCCTCACCTCACCAGGAAGTCACTCACTGGAAGGGGCTGTGTGTGTGAGAGAGTGACTGGGAGCCTCATCAGCCAGCCCTGCACACAGGCACAGGCTCCACACACCCTCTCCAACAGCCCTGCCAAGTGCTGAGCCTCTGCTCTGAAACATCTGCCCCAGATGGGAAGAGCAATACAGTGGCTCTGAATGACTGGGACAGATCCCCAGCTCTGCACCACTCACCAGTCATCAGCACCCAGTGGACAAGTGTCCCATGGGCAGTCCTGCTGGTGAAGGGGCTGGAGAACAAGTCTCACACGGATGTAAGGGATCTGGGGGTGTTTAGCCTAGAGAAAAGGAAGCTGAGAGGAGATATTATCACTCTCTACAACTACTTGAAGGGGAGTTGTAGTGAGGTGAAGGTTGATCTCATCTTTCCAGTAATGAAGTAATGAATGATAGGACATGGGAAATGGGCTCCAGTTTCCCCAGGGGAGGTTGAGATTGGAGCTGAGGCAGAACTGTTTCCCTGAGAGGGGTGTCAGCCCCTGTGCCAGGCTGCCCAGGGAGCTGGGGCAGTGCCCAGTCCTGGAGGGATCCCAAAGCTGTGGGGCTGAGGTGCTGAGGGCTGTGGGTCAGTGCTGAGCTGGGCAGGGTGAGGGCAGGGCTGGGACTGCAGCAGCTTCAAGGGCTTTAACAACCCAAATGATCCTGTGATCCCCTCTCTCCCATGACACACATGTGGAGCTGTTTGCAGCCAGAGCTGGGATCAAGCCAGGTCCTTTCAGCATTATTTTCCCTGCCTTTGTTCTTGCTCCAGGGATAGCCCAAAGACAGAGCAGGACATTTCCCATAATGCTCACAGAGACCCTTTGAAAAGTTCCAGAAGGCAAAGGCAGGGAGGAGCCCTTCTGAGCAGCCACCTCAGAGCAATCCCTGCTTGGCCATGTGGGACCATTCCTGCCTTCAATGGGCTCTAAGCCACTGCCATCTATTCCCACAGGAGCAAAAGGCCCCACACTCCCTGCTGCATAAAAATCCCACCCTCAGAACAGGGAGGGATTGTCAGAGCATCACCTCCATTGTGCAACGTGGCCCTGATAGCTCGGGGAACTTCGTGTGGGAGGCTCCCGGGGTCCCCCGAGAGCGTGGGGTGTGGGAAGTGCCATGGGAAGCCCAGGGCACTGAAACAATCAGTGCCATGAATTAATGATGCTCTGTGTGTCTATGGGCTCTTCCAGCTGGAGGTTTCAAAGCACTTTGCAGCACTAATGAGGAGGAGCTGGGTGGGCAGCAGCGTGGAAGGAGGTAGCCGAGCTCAGAGTGCTGCGAGCAGCAATGCTCTGGGATGCTGCTGCTTCCCTCCCAGTTCTGGGATGCTCTGGAGGGACTGGGCATGACTCAGTGGGGGTATTTGTGCCTGTGCTCCCCATTTCAGTCCTGTTGTGCTCCTCTGCAGGGGCTGTCAGGACTGATCCACAGGGTCTGGCTGTGCTGACTGACACATCAGACATCAAAGCTGTGTGAGACTTGACAGTGCTGTCACGGAGCTGTGTGCCAGCCCTCCCCACAGCCCTGTCCTGGGCACAAGCTGCCTCCTCCTCCCTCTGTAATTCCTGTGCCTGTCAGACCCATATCAGTGATAGGAGCTGGTCCAGGCTGAGCAAAGCCAGAGTGTTCCTGGCATCCCCTGTGCCCTGCACATCCCTACAGCACTGAGGCATCTGAGTCAGCTTGAGACAATGGTGCCTTTCCCTCCAGCCCTGCCTGGCATTCACTCACCCAGGCCATACAAGCTTGGGCTCCAGGGCAGCCTGCTTTAAAACCCAAAGCTACTGCTGCAGTCTGGGGTCTGACCCTCTCCTCTCAATGATCCTCGACTGTGTTCAGAGATGGCCACAATCCTCTGACACCTTTGGACAAGGAGGCAGAGCACACCAGCCCTGCAGATCCCTGTTCCACTGTGGCTGCAAGACTGCAGGGAGCCTTCCTTTGTGGTGCAGGGTGCATGCCTGTCCCCCCCACCTGCATCTTCCACCTCTGATGGCAGAAAGCATGCAGACAGAGCAAGAGGGGGCAAAGAAAGGCAGGAAAGAGATGAGGCCATGAGTGTCACTCCTTGTGGCTCCAAGCTCCAGGCTGATTTGGAGCAATCAGCCCTACACAGGGAAAAACTGACAACTCTCTGGCCAAATAAGACAGCACTGACTTCTTAGTCCAGAGTCACTGATTCATGCAGGATCCCAGTCTCAACCCACCAGGAGATGGGGTTTGTTGTGATCTCCCTCCCCACTCCCCACAGCCTGAGTCTCTTGGCTCTTCACCAAGAAGTGAAGTTTGAGAGCATCACACTCTACCAGCTTTTCAGCACGAGTGTCATCCAGGTGGCTGGAGCCCCTTTCCCAGGGAAGGACAAGAGCTTCCCCAGCTCCTGCCTGAGCTGTGGCTCATTCACTCACACTAGGAATATATAGAAATATTAATATATATCTCCCTTTTGGTTACAATCTTGTGTGCAACCTCTTCAGTCCACTACATGAGGGTTAAGCAGAGCAATGTGTGGATAGTCCTTGCACCCTGGCTCAGCACCTTGCATGGTTGGGGCTGGGAAGTTGCCTTCTAAGCAGCCAGACCCCAAGATCTGTACTTCCAAGCATGTTCACAAGCTTTATCTAATCTGTTTCTCCACTCATATATCTTATCTATCCATCTATCCATCTTGCTATCCTTCCCCCTGTTCTCCAGCTCCTTACCCTACCTCTCTCCACAAAGATTTCTCCTCACATGCAGAATGTCTGCATGTAACCATCTGTTTGTCTGTCTCTGCAGCCATCTGGGTGTCTGCTTACAGTGCTTGCTGTGTCTCTAAAGCATATACAGGCTGCATGTATAGATCTATCAACTGGAGGTCTACTTGCCAGTCTCTCTAAGCTGTGTTCTGTGGGCTTCATTAACATGCAAATTAGCAAGATCTGACTGGCTCACTTAGCTGCTACTTCTCTTAGACAGCCATGCAACAATGCAAATACTAATGAGGCTCTGGAAATGGCACTTGCTCTATTGCTAAGCAAGCATGCAGACAGAGCAGGCTTTGGCAGTTTCAGGCATTGCCATCCATCCTCACACCTGCTGCAGGACTTGGGACAGAAGGGATTGGAGATGGATGGATGATGAGGGGCACTGATGTGGAAGAGAGGAGACAATTCTCACTCTAGGGGGGATGCCAGCGGTCCCAGCCCCAGGAGCCTTGGCTCCAAGATCCCTTTGTCCTCATTGCCAAATGCCAGTGCCCTGGATCCCAGCCACTGGTGGGATCCCCCTGCTCAGGAGCATGTTGGCTCCACCACCCCAGGGGACACAGGTCCATGTGGTGCTGTATTGCTTTCCCACCATGCAGCATGCTGGCTTCTGCTTCCAGCCTCCCCTGGGTCTGAAGGCCCTTATGTACCTGGATTATATCTCTTTTCTCTACCCTGTGCCCCCTTTTCTCGGGAGACAGGGGGCTGCAAAGCTGTGGCTCAGCTGCTCTTGCAAACTCCCAGCAGAGCCATCTCCCAGCATGGGGAGCACAGAAAAGCTCTGGTGCAGCTGGGTGCAGCCAGGCTCTGCCACTCTCCAGGCTCGGGAGCTGCTCCTGCCTCCTGGCTCCCTGGTTGAGAGCCACACTGGCTCCAGAGCTCTCCTGCTCTTCTCCCTGCAAGCACATAACATGAGTCCAGGTCTCCATGGGAGAAGTTTTCAGTTACTCTTCAGCTCCATCACCTCCTCTAATGATAATTCAACCATACACCTCCTTGTAAAACATCTGAGATGATCAAACGCTGTGCAGTGAGATGAAGGCACCTCATCTCAGGAACCTGCCTTCCCTATTCCTTTTTATCCTGGAGATAAAATACAGAACCATTTGCTCTGGCTGCTGCCGCAGTCTCTTGCCTTTCCTCACCCACGCTGCAACCCACCCCCTTGGGAAGTAACACCACAACAAACCCAGGCTGCTTTACCCCTCAGTCCTTTTCATCTCGACCCTGAATGCTGTCACAGGAGAAGCACAGACCAGCTCTTGCAAGTGCTCAGCAGAGCCCAGAGGGATGTCCCTGTCCCTCCTCTGACAAGGGGACATTATTGCTCCTACAGCTGCTGCTGGGTGGCAAAGCAGAGCAGCCTCCACAGGCCTCTTACCCCTCCTAAGGACAGCACTTCAATCCTGCACCAGAGGATGGTCACCACTGCATTGGGTGCTGGGATGAGGGAGGAGAAGCAGCCTGGGATAAGGGAGGTGGGGGGGGAGGTGTTTAGAGAGGCAGAGCTGAGGCCAGGACAGATGTTCTGGGGCTTGGAAATGATGCACACATGGAGAGCAGATGGCTGAATGGGGAGAATGACAAACCATGGGCAGGAAGGGTGGCTTGTGCTGTGCAGACAGAGCCAGAGTCCATGGGAAGAGCCATGTCTCCATGAGGAAGGAGGTGAGGCTCACTGAGGCTGGAGCTGGCCCAACTCATCACAGACTCAAGAGCAGCCCAGGGCATTTTGGTGACTCCATGCTGTGGTTTCTAAGGTCCTTCCTCTCTCCAGACACAGTCTGACAAGAATCTTCTCCATGGAGGTCAACCCAGGCCTTCCAAGAAGGTGACATTTTAGTTTCCTCCTGGCTTACAGACAAGGGCCTGAGTTCAGACAGTGCAGAGTGGAAGAGAGAGGTCAGGAGCTGCTGTTGTCTTTGTGGGAATTGCACTGGACAGAAACCAGCTCCTTGTGCTGAGCCAGGCCTGGAAGTGGCTCTGGTTCCACTTCTGCAGCCTAAAGTCGAGCAGGTAAGGGAGCTGTTTTCTGCTGGATGCCAGGCAGGTTGTGTCACCCAGGCCCCTCACATTTGTGACTCTTCTGCCATCTGACATGTCCAACTCATCACAAATCCAGGTTTCAGGCTGGGGACCACGTCTGCTGCTCAGGGAGTTCCTTGGCCACACACATGTTTGCAAAGCCTGGCTGTGTGGGGAGCCCCATGGACTGGGCACAGGCCATTTCAGATTCACCTCTCTGTCTGAGGAGTGCTTTGGATCCCTTCTGCTGGCTGGAGAGTCCCACAGCAATGCAGAGCAATATGGAAGAGCCCTTCTCCTCCATTGCTTGTCCTTGCCAGGTCCTCAGTCTGGCAGTGCCCAGGGGCTCCACTAATGAATCCATGGAAGGAAGGGCTCAATTTTCCAGTCCTAAACTCTGTAAACTCAGTGTTTCCAGCATTATTCTACTGAGATGTGGAGACCTGCTGCAGGGAGAATCTGTGGCAGGAGAAATCTATCTGATTAAATTGCTCTGCTCCAGGGATATCAGCATTATAACACCCTGTGCTTGGCTGCACTCTGTATTTCCACACCACCAGCCTTAGCAGCCCTCCCAGGTCTCTCCCCACTCAAGTGTGACCTCCAGCACTGGGCTGGTCTCTTCACAACAGGCTGGTGCTCCTGGAAGGACCCTTCAGTGCAATGTGCCCTGTTGGAGAGTGTGTAATGAATGGCCCCTGAGTGAGAGATTCCCTCACTGCTCTAAAGCTTCACACAGTCATCCCAACCCCCTGGTGCTCAGCAGTCCCTTGGATTGGTTCTGGTGCCACAGCCATGCCTCTGCTCTGGCCTGAGGTTGCTTTGCTGCAGAGATGTGTCCTGAGCCTTTGCAGATGTTCATGAAGGGATGGAAATAGCTTCTACACTTTGTGATCAGAGCAGCTTTTTACCAGTTTTTAAGGCCTAACTGCCCCCCATGTTGCCACTGCAGCCTGGCTTTCAATCAGCCCCTGCCTTGACATGCACAGCTCTCTGTCTCCTCTGCAAAACACAAGCTTGGACCAGAGCCCTCTCCAGTCAGAGCCTGCATTAAGCCCAAGAGAGTCCCTGTAAGAGGCAGGAACCCACCCTAGAAACTTCCCTTAGTGTGCCCAGAAGCTAGCCTTGATGCTCTTGCCTTGCTCTTATCTTTCATTAGCTGTGCTTTGCCTTAGACCAGCACCTCAGGCCTGACCAGGGCAGGTTCCCAGTGTAGCCAGCTGGTTCCTCACTGTGTCCCATGAACTTTTCTTCATCATTGCTCAGCCTGATCGCCATCTCTTCCCTTCCTTGGGACTGCAAACAGCCCATTTGCTGGTAGAGGGAACATCTTGTGAGGGGGCAAGGCATTTGGTGAGGCTGAAATAGCCAATGGAGGCTTCATGGAGTGCAGATGGGACAAGCTGGGAAGAGCTGTTGGGTTGGGAAGAGCCAGCTCAAGGAGAGGAGATGCCTCCTTGGGTCAGACAGAAGCCCCATGGTGTGTTTCAGACTGCTGCTGTCCTCAGGCATCTCACCAGAGGATGAGGCTCAGATAGGCCACTCCAGTGCTGAAGGCAGAGTGATTTCAGGGGGAAGCTGAGCAGTCTTGTGCCAGGAGGGTCTGCTTTTGACTTGATCAGGTTTAAGGCAGCATCTAGCACATTGCACGGGGTGGAAAAGCCTTCAGTAGCAGTGGCAGCACTTCAGAAATCAACACATGCACTTGCCCTGGGTGCTTGGAGAAGAGATGGGGATCACTGGTATCACCTTTTTCACTGCTCCTCCTAACTGCAGCACACAGGCCCACGGCTCACACACACTCACCCTGCACTCACTGGGCTCAAGCTGGCTGGATTCTGCCCGGAGCAGAAACACCCCAGAAGTTTGCCAGTCATTCCTAGGTGGTGAAACGACAAGGAAAGCAGCAGAGAAATAAAACGACACCGTCCCCTCAGCTTCTGTCCATCTTGTTCTCTCACCTCTGACAGCCAGAGAAGGGGCAGAATAAAACAGCTGCTTAATTTGACCTGTCGACTGCTCAGGGAGAGCTGCCGGCAGCCAGGCGAAGGTCACCTCATTAAGAGGAGCAGGGAGCCTGGGTGGCTCCAGCCTGCTGAAAGGTGACCTTTTCTCCAAGGAGGAGACAGGTCCTGGCACGTGTGCTCCGAGCCCAGTGGCAGTTACCTGCACAGACACTTACACATCCCAAGCACTGCTCCTGAACTTTTCATTCTCACCAGCTTGTCAGCTCTTGAAAGGCTGCGAGTGCCCGCGGTGCCTCTCGCTGGCTGACGGGCTGAGCGTGCACAATCCCTCCCTCCTTCCCTGGCAAGGATCAGGGAGAGAGGTGGCAGGCACTAGGTTCTCACACACAGGAAGGTCTGGGTGTATCTTGGCCCCATCATGGGCAGATTTGTGCTTCTGCAGCATGTCTGAGCACAGCTGTGTCTCAGCTCCCCAAGCAAACGGCTGCTGTGTGGTCTGTGGGGAGGCAGCGTGTGTGCACGGCTCCCCAGAGCAGCCCAGCTGGTGAGGCAGGGGAGTGAGCCCCATAGGGTGCCTGCTGGGTGCAAGCCCTCCTCACACCCCCAGTCCTCTCCCTCACCCCAGCTGGGTACCTGCTGTTTGCAGAGCACCCAGCCACCCCGAGCCCCCTCCGTGGGCACTGTCAGGCCAGCAGCAGCCCCTGTGCTGTGAGAACACAAATGATGGCTGGCTACAAAGGGTTACCGAGATGCTAAAAGGATTGCAGCATCTGTGTGAGGAGGAAAGGCTGTGAGCCCTGGGGCTGTTCAGCTTGGAGAAGAGAAGGCTGAGAGAGGACCTTATCGATGCTTATAAATACTTAGAGGGTGGGTATTGAGAGGATGGGGCCAGTATCTCTTCTATGGTGCCCAGAGGCAGGACAGGGGGTAACGGGCACAAGCTGGAACACAAAGAGTTCCACTTAAACACAAGGAGAAACTCCCTTAGTGCTGGGGTGTGGGAGTCCTGGCCCAGGCTGCCCAGGGAGGGTGTGGAGGCTCCTTCTCAGGAGGTTTCCAACCCCACCTGGACACGTTCCTGTGCCCCCTGAGCCAGAGGAACCTGCTTTAGCAGGGGGTTGGGCTGGATGAGCTCTGCAGGGCCCTTCCAACCCCCACCATGCTGGGATTCTGTGATTCCCTTGCTGCCTCGGAGAAAAATCAGACATTTTTATGTTGCCTTTCATGTTCTCTCCAATCTAGGGCAGGAGAACATCAGCTCTCAGCAGCCAGCACAGTGCTCAGGCTGCCACATTCCTCCGGCAGCCGGGCAGAGCGTGCTGGACCACACACCTCCCAGGAGAGCTGCCCTCCTACCCCTTCCCACAGCAGGCGAGGAGAGACATGTCCGCCTCCTCCCTTCCACTGCCCTCCACAGACCTTTAATTCTTTCTCCTCTGATGTTAATCTTGGAGGTGGTGCACAGGTCAAGTTTAATATGCTATCCTGGGGGAGTTTCATTTAGAGCCAGAGAGAGAGACTGGGGATTCAATTAGGGTTTCCCATGCAGTCCAAGAGCATCACCAGGCTCACTCAGAAGGCAGCAGGCTGTGCTCAGCAGGTGCCAATGGAGGTAGTTTCCCTCAGGCCTGGCTTTTACCCACAGCTCTTGCCAGTGGGTGCTGCCTCTGAGCCCACGCTGCAGTGACAGGCACCTCCATGGCCACTGTGCCGTTGCCCAGGGCCACTCTCAGATGCCATCCCTGCCTGCCCATGAACGTCTTCTGGCTCACATGCACAACTGTGTGCCAGCACCCAACTTTGCATGCCTGGAGGAAGAGCTGGTGGCAACAGCATGTCTGCTCATGACTCCCTCTGCCTCAGTTTCTCCATCTGGTGAGTAGGGCTCAAAATGCACAAGGAGGTTACTTATGGATAGTTATCCTATGAAATCTAGGGGTGGGATGCACAGAGACCCCGTTACCTGTCTGGGGGAGCCCAGGCATCCAGTTCCCTCTGTGCAGAGTGAGAGGCCCCATCCCCACCGTTGCTCGGGCACGTGGTGGCAGCGCCGCGTGTAATGCGAAGGGACAGGCAGTAAAAGACTGTGATGGGGATCATAAATATCCCTTAAACCAGCTTTTAATCTATCCTGCTAACAACAGGGATGCTGCTGAGTGAGACAGCAGCCTGGCAGGCTGTGTGCAAGGAGCAGGCAGAGGAGCAGGGCACCCCGGCACCTTGCCTCAGGCTCTCTCTGCACGGGGAGAGGATGAGCCCTCTCTGCAGAGGATGAAGCTGGGAACAGTGCCTGGGGATGGAGGGCATGCTGCCATGCTGCCTGATCCAGGGACACAGCTCCATCCCAGCACACAGCCCTGGCACCAGCTGCAGGAGCCCTGACGTGTCACTGATTCATCACAGGGAAACACAGCCTGTGCCCAGAGAGGAAGCTGAAGCCGCGGCCTCTCTTCCACCACCGTTGCTCTAGCAAAGGAGAAAACAGCTTTCTGCCTTCCCTTGGGGCTGGGGAGCAGAGCCACAGCCCAGCCCCTAGAGCCTGGCGGTTCACAAAGGGTTCACCTGGCTCCTCTCCATCACTCCCCAACTCGAACTCCCACATAGAGCCTCTCGAGGAAGTCCCGTCTGTGTGTTGCTGCTCACCCTCTGCTATCTGCATCCAGTTTGAACCCAGCCTGTCCTGCTCTGCAGGGGCAACAGACCCCTGCTGGAGTTTCTCTGGGTAACAAGGGCACCCACTCTCCAAATTCTTATTGATGAATTTCTCTCCACTTTGTGTACAATGTCTTCCCCACCCTCTCTGCCAGCTCTGCATAGCACAGAACAGAACAGGTCACATCTGCTGCCCTGCCTCTGGTTTCAGCACAGGACAAAGGGCCCCTGGATTGCTGCTGCTGCCTCTACCACCATGCAGAGCAAAGATTGCTAGAGCCAACTGCCTCCCCTGGGACCCAGGGTCTTCCCAGTGCACACTTTCCCACAAGCTGCAAGTTTAACAGGGGAGGAGGGTGGGAAACTCCACCCAGGAATATCAGAACGTTTGGCTGGGTTTTGATGCCTCTGAATCATTAAAAGAGTCAAAAGCTGGAGAGAACAGAAAACGTAGATGTGAAGTAATATGATCATGTAAAAGCTCAAATGGAAGGAAACCAAATGATAATGTCAAATGGAAGCGTCACTCCAACGCTCCTGAAACACAACATGGAAGCTGAAATCATTGGGTCTGACACTTCTCCATAGGAAAGAGGAAAAAAACCATCCTCAGGATCGACATGTTCCCAGGAGATGTTCAGCTTTTAAAAGCTGCTCTGCTGGGAAAAAAAAAAAACAAAACACAAATCCACCAAACCTGTTGCCAGACAGAAAGAAGTGAGGGAAGGAGGCAGCTCATCCTCTGCCCCCCTCCCTGAGCCAGGGGTCTGACACAGAGGGGATGCTGCAAAGGCACACAGCGGGTTGTGCCCTCCACTCCCCGCCTTCCCCACCCTGTGCCCCTCTCCAGGGAGGGCAGCTGGCAAGCAGCCTGACTCTGCCCTGGCTCTGCCAGGACCACACCAGCCAGGGCTGTTCCTTCAGGCTGTCCCTGCTGCTGGTGCCTCTGGCTGTTCCTCCCGGCTCACGCCAAGCCAGTTCTGCAGCAAAGCTACTGCTCTGGTATTTCACAGCACATCCACTTGCCCGCTCCTGTCTGTCAGCATTGGGATGGTATTTTCTTTTCCTGACCCTCTCTTGAGTCCAGACTTGCTCTGACACGCTGACCTGGGTGCTTTGCACCCTCCAGCACATCCTGGCTTGCTCAAAGTGGAGGGGAGCAGTGAGAGGTGTCTGAAGGGAGGGAAGGGACAGTGATAAGTGAGATCCACCCCTCCCTGCACATGTTTCAACAGCCTGGCATCTGCCTCCTGAAAATGCTGCCATTGGGGTGTGCAAAGCCCCCAGCCAGGATCACAGCCCCAAATGTCCCTCCCTTGACATGGAGGAGTAGGTATCTCCATCTTCCTGAGGTGGTTCCAGCCCCCTGCTCCTCTCGCTCTCCAGGGCTTTCCCAGGCCGGCAGGGTGTCCTGGTTTTGTCTGGGGTAGAGTTACTTTTCTTCCCAGTAGCTGCTCCAAGGCTGTGTTTTGGGCTGATGCTGAAGAGAATGCTGCCAGCACAGGGATGGTTGGTCATTGCTGAGCAGGGCTGCAGCACCAAGGCCCTTTCTGCTCCTCACCCTGTCCCAGCAGTGAGTGCAGTG
>WBNH01012206.1:12100-43156 GCA_013401255.1 Urocolius indicus
TTCAGTTTAGTTCTGATCCTTGTTCTTCTCTTCAGCCATGAGCTTTGCTTTGCCTCTCCCATTCCCCTCCCCATGCCACAGGAGCTGTGGGGAGGGCAGTGGCTGAGGGGCTGCCTGGGGGCTCGTTGCTGTCTGAGTTGAAACCAGGAGAAGGTAGGAGCCTGTCAGTGCCAGCACAGCTCAGGCAGCAAATGCCCATAGCACAGAGCTCAGCTTGTTGCACAGCAGCAGGGATTCTTGCAGCCCAGAAAAGCCAACAGCAGATGAGTTCTGTGCCTGTGCTGAGGGACAGTGGGATGCAGCTGGGGCCAGACCTTCCTGATGCCTTGCCCCCTGCTCTCCAGGCTGCAGAGCCCTGCCAGGGCCCGGGCTGGTGCTGATGAAGGTCTCCTGGAGCCCTGGGTGAGCAGCAGATGATTGGTTACACCCCAGCTCGTCATTAAAGCAAGAAGAGAGGCAGTGCACTAATGGGTATTTATTTGACTGTTACCTTGTCATGTATTTATCGATGCAGATAAATTCAAAATCATTAAATGCTTTACAGGGCCTGACAATTTACAGCCCCTGTCAGAGCTCCCTGGTTCTGCCTCTGCAGCAGCCCAGCAGCAGCTCAGCTGTGGGCAGGGTATAGGTCCTGGCTTCCCTCTGCCTCAGGTCAGGGTCAGGAGCCAGCCAGGGACTCAGGCAGGCTCAGCAGCCCAGAACCGAGCCTGAGAAGTAAAAAAAAATGATGCTGGGGTGATGCTGTGTCACAATCTCTGCTCCACAGGGCTGTGCAACGTGTCTGTGCTGGAGGCTGGAGGCACAGCCTGGGTGTGATGGGCACCTCTGGTGCTGTGGGGGGGGGCAGGCATTGAGGATGAGCTGTACCCCCAGCTCCCCACAGCCCCCAGCTCTGATTCAGACATCCCTGTGTGGATGACAACCCCAGGCAGATGGGACAGGAGATGCCCCAGAGGCAAGGAAGGCCTGAAATAATTGGTCATCATCTATGTGCAAGCCAAGCACACAGGAGCTGCCCAGCACTGCTCAGGTGACAAATATGAGCCGACAAGGACACCAGAACTCTTCCTCTGCCTTGTTTCTGGAGGTAGAAACCCCTTCCCATGCCTCCCCATCACAGAGCCCACGAAGACAGCAGTGGATGAAGAAAGGACAAATGGTTTTCCTGGCTCTCTAATAAGCAGCAGGGGCAGCTGCCCTGAGTAGCCACAAATCCCAGGAGAGCAGCTCTCTACAGACTTATCAGGTGTGCAGGGGGAGACAGGGTCGTCTCTTGCCTCAGTGTTTGCATAGCAACAAGGCCCTGCCTACATGCCAATTATACAGCCCCTAATTACCACATTATTCCCATTAGCAGAGGTGGGAGACCCCTCCTCTTGACAGATCCATAGGCAGCCCCTGCCCAGACCCCAGTGTGGGCACCCCAGTACTCTATTGCCCATCACTGCTGTGTTACAGACCCACAGAGCAGCGTGTCAGCACCCAGCCTGGCACAACACCTGCCCTGTACCAACACAGAATTGGTTTGGTTGGAAAAGCCCCTGAAGCTGCTGCAGTCCCAGCCCTGCCCTCCTCCTGCCCAGCCCAGCATTGACCCACAGCCCTCAGCACCTCATCCCCACGGCTTTGGGATCCCTCCAGGGCTGGGCACTGCCCCAGCTCCCTGGGCAGCCTGGCACAGGGGCTGACACCCCTCTCAGGGAAACAGTTCTGCCTCAGCTCCAACCTCAACCTCCCCTGGGGCAACTTGAGCCCGTTTCCTCTTGTCCTGTCACTTGTTACTGGGGAGCAGAGCCTGACCCCCAGCTCCCTGCAGCCTCCTGTCAGGGAGTGTCAGAGAGGGCTCCTGGCTGCCCTCAGCCTCCTCTTCTCCAGCCTCAACACCCCCATTCATTCCCTCAGCCCCTCCCCAGCACCCTTGTGCTCCAGCCCCTTCCCCAGCTCTGTGCCCGGCTCTGGCCACGCTGCAGCCCCTCAGTGTCCCTGTGGCAGTGAGTGAGGGGCCCAGCACAGGGGACAATCCCTGCCCTGCTCCTGCTGCCATCCTCCAGCCCCATCCTTAACACCCACGAGTACACATCTGTGCAATATGAGCTCTGTGTGTGTACCTGCATGCATGGTGCAGCAGCTCTCCCATCATTTCCCTTGGGCTTTTCCAGTGTGGTGCTTTCCCCAGAGACACTGTGCTCACTCTGCAGAGCAGCTGCTCCCTGGGATCCCTGCAGCACAGAGCAGAGGAGGCAGCAACAGCCCTGCTTCAAGGCAGAAATATAGCCCCTGTGGCAACCACCTGACAGGCCACCACTACCCCAGAGCCCAAACCTCCTCCTGGAGTCAGGTCTGCTGCTATCACTGACAGTGAAGATGTGCCACCTGCCTCCCTCACAGCTCAGTCCTGAGGCTGACTGGCCATGGCAGCAGAGTTCCCAGCTCCCAGCACTCAGACCTGCTTCACAGCAGCAGCAGCCTCTGAGGGGGAACATCTTGACCTCTGCAGCCTTTCAGTGTGGGGAAGGGCCAGTGTGGCATCAGCCTGGCTGAGCACAGCTGCTGATGCTGCAGGCTGGCCCCAGGCATAGCGGGGAAGAAGCCTCTGTCTGTGGACCCTGGCCCTGAGCACAGTGGCTGCCTCTGCATCTCCCCTCCTGGCAGCAGCAGCCCAGGAGGCTCCTTTCTGGATGTTGCTGCCAGGATGTGATCCCTTGCTCAGCCAGGGTGCTGGGCTCCTCCCCAGCATGGTGATGGTGGGTGCTGTGCCAGGAGCACGTGGGGCTGCAGCTTGGAGGGCAGCAGCAACCCGGGAGCCAAGAGCCAGGGCTGTGTGTAAGTAGGTCACACGCGAGGCTGGAGACGAGGCCACAGGCACAGACTGGAAATGCAAGAGGGAAAAGAGAGGGGAAAAAAGGAGTGGGGGATGTCTGGGAATGGACAGTGAGGGAGAGCAGGGCAGCTGACAGACAGACACGCAGGACTGTGGCCCTGCCAGCTGTGCAAAGGCACAGGGTTGTCTCTGCTCTGTTTCTTGCCATCAGCAACGTTCCAACTTTTCCCCCCATTGCTACTCTTGCAGTGTGGGACAATTCCTGCCCTGACTCCCTTGGAATCGTTGAATGCTTCTGGGTGGAAAACACCTTTAAGATCATCAAATCCAACCACGGACCTCACACTTCCAAGCCCAGCACTAAACCACGTCCTTAGCCCAGCACAGCCCAGTATGGGAGCTCTTGCCTGTTGGGATCTGTGCAGGGAGGGTGCTCCCAGCTCTGCAGCCTCTAGCTGGTTTTGCTGCTGGGTTTATAACACTCTTGATCCTCGTGACAGCAGCAACTCAGAAAATTATAGTGCAATGGAGAGCTGCAGCAGGGCTGGAAGCAGAGAAGCAGCTCAGACAGTCATGGGGAGACACATCCCTCTGCCTCACAGAGGTACGGGGTGCCTCTGTGCCTCCCTGCCAGGCTGGAGAGGCCATGATGAGCCCAAGATACCTCATTGTGCTGGGACCACATGCAGTGTCTTCCCTCAGCAGGGCAGAGCAGAGGGGCAGCAGAACCTCCCTTGACCTGCTGCCCACACTCTTCTTGCTGCCCCCAGGCTGCCATTGGCTTCTTGCCCACGAGGGCACGTTGCTGCTCATGGTCAGTTTATTATCCCCCAGCACTCCCAGGTCTCTCTGCAGAGCTGCTCTCCAGCAGGTCACCCCCAGCCTGTGCTGGTGCAGGGGGTTGTTCCTCCCCAGCTGCAGGACTCTGCCCTTGCCCTTGGTGAACCTCAGCAAGTTCCTCTGTGCCCAACTCTCAGCCTGCCCAGCTCTCACTGACAGCTCAGCCTCTGGTGCATCAGCCAGTGCTCACAGTGTGGTATCATCAGGGAACTCACTGAAGGTCACACTGTCCCCTCATCCAGGGTGTTGATGAAGATGTTGAGTTTTGAGTATGAAACAAAGTGAAGTCACAAAGCAGAGACGTGAAAAAATCCCCAGTCTGCTCCACTGCTCTGACTCCTGGGAATGCAGCAGAAGGGAAAAGTGAGGCTTCACATCCCAGGAGCTGTGCTTGAGCCTCACTGTGTGTCAGGCGTTGCAGCGAAGCAAATAACATGGGAAGCTTCTTGTTTCCAAACCTGCCACTGCACACATGCCCTACCCATGTGTGGATGTGATCCAGGGACAAGTCACTTTGGGATGAGCCACATTGGCCAGTCCTCACCACAATCAGCCCCACACAAGGCACTGTGTAGCTGTGGCCCTGCCTGGGTTGGCTACAAGTAGGTGACCCCCAGAACCAGGGGATGTCACCAGGGGAAGAGGCTGTTGTCCTTTGACATCTGGAGTGAAACCACTTGCAAGCAGTTTGATCACTGTGTAATTGAGTCAAAGCATCGGTCACTGGCTGGGTGAGTCCCGCAGAAGGCTGTTGTGGGGAGCAGCTTTCCCTGGCGTGAAAGGGAGAGAGAGGAACTGGAAATTCTCAGGTTAAAACACAATATTTCTGGCCTCAGTTAGGAAAATGAGGCTTTGGCTGCTGGAAAGACAGGCTTTCTCACCATCTTCTGTCCTGACAGCTTTTGTTTAGGGTTTTTTTTTTTCATTTATGAAAGGGAAGGGTTTGGCAGGGAGGGGGGATCTGATGGCAGTGCAGGGGGAAGGGAGGGAGAGAGGGAAGGGAGGGAGGGAAAACAGACATTTCTTCACAAGATTTGCAGTGGAAAATAACCAGAGATTTCTCTTTCGTTCTTTTTTCTTTTCATTTCCCCCTTTTTTATCCCCTCTGTTGACCCTCCCTGCTGGAAGGGGGACCGTGGCCTCTCACCTCGCAGCACTGTGCAGGGTGTGGGTGCTCCCAGCTCTGCCTCCCTCGAGCACTAACCCACATTCCAGGGGCGTCACGCTGCCGTGGCTGCTAAATTGGCAGCATGGAAGAGGCACATCACCTGGGTGACAGGGTGTCTCTGACTGCAGGAGTGTTTGAACACACTGCACTGTGTGCTAAATGCTCCCATCATTACAACTGAGCTGGAGAGACGGAGTGGGGAAGTTCCCTGAGGTATGTGGAGCGAGGATGGAGGCTGGGTTTGCAGAGTGCATAGGGCAGTGAGTGTCTGGTCACTGTGGTCAGTGCCCTGCTGTCCCCATCTCCAAGCCCTCCTGGCCTCTGGAAGCAGAGAGCTGGCAGCATCACTTCCTTGGATGGAGATCAGGCATTTCTCCAGGAACATGGATCAGAGGAATTAGGATCAACTGTAGAATCACAGAATGGTGGAGGTTGGGGAGGGACCCCTAGAGATCATCCAGCCCAGCCCCCTGCTAAAGCAGGTTCCCCTTGGTCAGGTCACACAGGATATTGGATATTAGGAGTTAAGGTATTGGAACATGGATATTGTATATTAGGAAAGACTGTTTCCCTGAGAGGGGTGTCAGCCCCTGTGCCAGGCTGCCCAGGGAGCTGGGGCTGTGCCCAGCCCTGGAGGGATCCCAAAGCCGTGGAGCTGAGGTGCTGAGGGCTGTGGGTCAGTGCTGGGCTGGGCAGAATGAGGGGAGGTGTTCAAAGGTCTTTTCCAACCAAAATAAGGCAATGATTCCATGGCTCTCTGCCCTTGCTCTCTCGACCACCGCCAGACTCCCGGAGGCCAGTGGAAGCGATAGCTATCTGCTGCTGAGGGCAAACGAGGGAGCAATTCATCATGCCTTCTCTTTAGCAATAGCTGAGAAACCACAGACTGAGGCTGGAGTCAGAGAGCTGGGCAGTGTGGTCAGAGGGGTTTCCCTGGGGGAAGCCAGCTGGGAGGCAGCAGGAGCCGAGTGTCTCTGCCAGTCAGACACGGCCGGAGAGGGCGGCGGGAAGCCAAGGAGACAGCCACAAGCACGACGGGAAGGCAGCCCTGGGGGATGGTGCTTTGAGCAGCACGACAGCAAAGGGGAGGCTGGGGCTTGTCATGGAGAAGCTGCTTCCCCACCATCTGAGCCCCTTGGAAATATGCAACAAAACAATGCCTGTTGCATGGAAGGCTTGTGCCCTCTGAGGTATGATGGGCCAGGGAAGGTCCACGTGGGCTGAAGCCAGGGTTTGGAAGGGTGGTCAGTGGTGCTGGTGAGCATCATGCATGTGCAGGGAGGTGTTGGCTCCTCCATCCCCACCTTCAGCAACATGTGGAGGCTTCACAGTGGGTGTGTGAGCATCGGTGTTGGCTGCACCAGTCCTGTCCTGCTTCCTCTTGAGTCAAACAGCACCCATCACACTCTCAAGCCACTTGCAAGGGTCCTTCCCCATGCTCCCTGCTGAAGGGCAATCAGTCATCATGGAATCATAGAACCATAGAATCATAGAACCATTTCCACCCTATGGTCATTCTAAGAGTCATTTTGACTCTAAATGGCCAAAATGTCCTTTAAGATCATCAAGTCCAACATCCCACCTCACACTGCCAAGCCCACCACCAAACCAAGTGGCTGGAAACCCAGTGCTGCAGCAGCACCAGCAAAGCAAGTGAGTTTCTGCTCTGAGCAGTCAGGTTTGCAGCCTCAGTGCAGGCACTGCTGCTGGACAACAGCCCATCCCCCTCTGTGCATAGGTGGCCTCAGCCATGCTCTTCTGGATCTGGCAAACATCAGCCAGGTCCTGGGTTTTTTTGCCGCTGACACCGAGCTCCAGGCCCTCTCCCAGCCCAGCTGAAGGCTGTAGCTGAAGGAGAGAAGGACCAAGCAAGAGGCTCACAGATGTATATTCTGCTCATTGCTCACAAATACTAATGGCCCAGAGTTATTAATTTTGCCACTGTAGTCATATCTGGGTAATTACTGCCATTAACCACCAGCAGAACTATTGAGTTCCCCTAATCAGTGCATTATAATAATTGAGACCAAGTGTTTTATAGATCAGGACACTAATTCCTTCCAGCACCTCTCCCTCCCCGGGAGCCTCTCCTCCCAGCTCAGCTGCGAGCCATCTCCCAGCCCAGGGGGCTGCTCCCACCTGCCATGGGGTGAGTGACAGCTTGTGCAGGGATGTCCAATGCCTCTACTCGATGGGAGGAGATTTGGGTGTCTAGGTGCTCACTGCTCAGGGCAGGCCTCTGTGCTTGGGCACATGTGCTTGGCTGACACATCATCCTTCAAGCAGTGAAGGTGGAGATGGGTGTAGGAGCAGAGCTTGTGGGAGGGGAGCTGGGCCCAGGAGCCACACTTGTGGTCCAGCAGCACTGCAGCTCTCCAGGAACTGGGAGACAGCAGGACCGTTGGCTGTTCCCACTCTGCTGGGACTGAAATCTGGTGTGGGGGAAATTAATTGCAGTCTGCTATTTACACCCGTTTCCTCTTGCTCTGGAAAGCTCCTCGCTGCTGCAGCCATCTGGACCTTGGAGCCCAAACCCTCCTTGGCCCAGAGCTGGTGACTGTTCAGGTGGTGATTCAACGGGTTGCATCAGACGAGCAGCTTCTCCTCCACGCTCCAGGATGCGCCGAGCCCAGCCGAGTTGCCTCTGCCCAGCATTTCGGGAGGGAGCTCAGCCAGGGCCACCTTGCCCAGCCCTGCTTTAAGCACCAGCAAGTTTTCCTTCTCCCCAAGCAGTGTCCTGGCCAGGCAGAGCTGGGCTGGCTCTGAAACCAGCAGACAGGCATCTACCATGGACCTTTGGTGCAGCTCACGGGGAACAAAGTTGGCCCCAAGCTAAACCCTGGGTGAGAGGGCTGGAGCCTGGGGGCAGAGCAGGTCTGCAGCCCCACACCAAGACACCTTTGTCCCTGGCTAGAGCAGGGCAACAGATCTGCAACTCGTTTATGAGTGGGAAAGACACAAGTATATGTGATTTAGAGCTGGTCTGCAAGTGAAAATCCCTGGAAATGCTAACGAATAAATAACCACCCAGCAGAGAGAGAGGAGAATTCTTAGAGGGTTGGGGATTAAACAAAAGGGTTTGTTGTGACCAAGCCAATGGGTTTTCCTTCCAACCACAGCCATTGCACAGAGGCTTTTTGATGCTTTAGAAAAACAAAACTCAAGGAAACTTTGAAACAAAGTCCTTTGGAAGAGGGGGAAAAAAAAACCCCAACTGAAAACATTTTACTCTTGAAAGGTTTGGAATGAAAGGTTTTGATCTTTTAGGGTTTGGGAGTTTCTTTTCCCTCCAAACAAACCATTCAGCAGAACTCATAGACTCTTCCAGAACCTTTTGGGGTTGTCTGAATTGTCATTTTTTTACCAAAACAATTCCCCCAAAGCTCTCAGCTCCAGCCAGTCAGAGGTGAGCTCTTGGCAGGCAAAGAGATGTGCTCTACCCTTGGCAGCTCCCTGGGGGTGTTTCTGGGGAACCTTCCTGTGTCTGTACATTTCCATGAGTCCTGGGGAGAGAGCAGCAGCACAGGAGAGGTGCTGAAGAGCAGAGCTCATCCTCCTTCACCCTCATCCTCACTGGGACACTGCTGACAGGGAGTGCACGGCCTCATCACCCAGGGAGGGTTGAGCCAGGTGGGAGCTGCTGCCCCGGCCCCCTGGGAGCCTGCAGGTGAAAGAAGGGAGCAGTGCAATCAGTGGTGCTAATTGCAAAGGCAATGTCTAGCAGAAATAAGATGGTTATTCTGCATCACTGGGCACTCTCACAATCAAACTGTGCACAGACAATTAGCTGAGCAGGAGAAACAGGAATTACATTTCTAATTGTTGTGCTGGTGAGAAGCGTTTCGGAGCACTTGGAGGGCTGGAGGAGGGAGAGGGCTGTGTCTCTGCTGGGCTGCAGGAGCTGCCATCCCTGCTGTCATTCCCAGAGGGTTAACCAAGCCAGGCAATGGGGACTGCAGCTGGGAGGCACAGAAGGCTTCTTGGGAGGTTTGGCCAGCTCTGCTTTTTCACGGCTGGGTTCTTTATTTCCTCTCTTCAGCTGCCTGCACGACTGAGCAGGCGGCTCTCTGAGTCTCCCTCCAAGTGCTGGCAGGGTGCTTCCCTCACACCTCGGGCATCCTCCAGCCTCATCCTGGGCTTGAGAGCATCTCCCATCCATCATCTCCCTGCCATCCCCCCAAGCATGTTCCCAACAGCACTGACTCACGGCTTGAGGCGATGGGGTGGGTGAGCAGGACCCGAGCTGCTGGCCCTGAGCCCCCAGCCTGCCAGCCCACACCCTGGGAGACAGCACGTTGTGAAAGGAGGGGGAGGAAGCACTGGGGTTGTGCTGTCTGTTATTAATGTTCACGTTGACTCACACTGGTGGGTGTCTTGCGACTCGAGGGAGTCTCCTGATGCTGCAGCTCCTGGGGCTGCATCGTGAGGACAACGGGAAGTCCTCCCGCCTCTGCTCACTCAGCTGCTGGGAAGCACCCACAGCATTCCCAGTGCCTATGGGGTCTGTTTTGGAGGGTGGTCTTGAGATCACAGAGTTAATTATACCCACTCCAATGTGGTGGTTGCCCTTTAGTTGCCGTCTCGTTTGGCAGGTGCCTGTGGTATAGCCACAGCATCCCAGGAGGGCCATAATCCTCCCTCAGGTGTGAGAGCTGCATCAGGTGCTGATGGCAACACACTGCCCTGGTGCAGCAAAAGCTACGGGCTGGGGGGAAAAGACACATCTAGGCTTTTGGTACCCACCAGAGCAAAGAATGAGGAGATCTGAGAGCAGTTCCCCTTTCTTCTGTCTCTCAGCATAAGTCCAGCTGCTGATCACCACAGAGAGGAGCATCCTGAAGGTGCTTTCTGAGGGGCTTTCCCTGTCTGCTTCTCCATATCCCCAGGGTAGTAAGTTGCCTTTTACAAAATCACATTCAAATCACTTTTGTTAATGCCTTTGACACCGTTTTTCTTTAAGTGATCTAACACCCAGGTCACTCATCTTCAGCAATCCCCCAGGCTGCTGGAGGGTGCTGGCTCAGAGCCTGGAGAGCAGAGATGGCTGTGAGGTGATGCAGCTCAGTGGGACACCTCACAGGGATCCTTCTGATCCCACTGCTACTTTTGGATTCAGTACATCATGGGCACAGAGATAACTCAAGCCCAAATCCCTTGCTGTGTCACAGGCAGCAGAGCCACCAGCATGCCTTTGCTTTAGAGAATCACAGAATCATTTTTGTTGTTAAAGCCCCTGAAGCTGCTGCAGTCCCAGTCCTGCCCTCACCCTGCCCAGCCCAGCATTGACCCACAGCCCTCAGCACCTCAGCCTCACGCCTTTGGGATCCCTCCAGGGCTGGGCACTGCCCCAGCTCCCTGGGCAGCCTGGCACAGGGGCTGACACCCCTCTCAGGGAAACAGTTCTGCCTCAGCTCCAGCCTCAACCTCCCCTGGGGCAGTTTGAGCCCATTGCCTCTCATATAGTCATTCCTTATTGGGGAGCAGAGCCTGACCCCCAGCTCCCTTCAGCCTCCTGTCAGGGAATGTCAGAGAGTGCTCCTGTCTGCCCTCAGCCTCCTCTTCTCCAGCCTCAACACCCCCATTCATTCCCTCAGCCCCTCCCCAGCACCCTTGTGCTCCAGCCCCTTCCCCAGCTCTGTGCCTGGCTCTGGCCACACTGCAGCCCCTCTGGCAGGATCTGGCCCTTGGCTTTGTTAAACCTCATCCCATTGCCCTCAGCCCATGGCTCCAGCTTGGCCAATAGTGAAATCAAGGATAGTGAAGGAGGTGATGTTACTGCTTTGGAAACCACTTTCAGTGCTGACACATCAATCTGCACACACAAGCTGCCCTGGTCTCTCCTTCCTCACCACTGAAAAGTTCCTGTCCAGGGTGAACACAAACCCCTGGCAGCCAGATTTAGTGGTCACGGCACCTGCTGCTGCTGTTGCCCCTCTCAGTATAGTGAGTCCATACACATAGGAGTGTGAGGCTGCTGGTTCAGCACATTCACACAATCCATCACTTTGGGCTCAGCACAGACCACCATGGGTGTTGTATATGCAAGGCTGGATGTCCTGTATCCTCCCCAAGAACAGCAGGAGCCCCACACCTCAGGCCTGGGCTCCCCACACAGCCTTGGCTCGTGCTTTCCAAAGGATCAGCCCCAGGTGCAGAGGCTGCTGTGGGAGTGCAGCCAAATATAGTCACACATATGGCTATTGTCATGCACACACACATATAGATCTGACTCCCCTTTGCCTTTGAGTCACCAGTGTTAGAAACCTTCTCTGCCAAGAGTCTTTTGAGAAATATTTCCCCCCTCCCTCCCTGTTTCTCCCTCTCTCTCTCTCTCTCCCTCTTGCATATGGGCTAATTTTATCTTCTGTCTTTCATCTGCCTGTGTATCTACCACTCCTGACATAAAAAAACAGAAGAGATTTTCACAGATTTTGCTAGTGCTCACCAGCTCTAAAAGCTTTTCATCTGCCTATGATGAGGAGTGTGTGTCATCTGCTCGCTCCAAATTGCAGCCCAGCCCTTCGCACTCCAGCGCAGCATTTTCTGCCTAATTTCCCAGGCAGCAAGATTAAGTGTGGGCTTGAGGCTTGTCTGGTGTGATCCACAGAGCAAAGCTGCCTCCCAGCTCCCAGGGCTGGCCCCAGGGAAGCCAGGGGCAAACCTGGCCCTGCCTTCTCCAGGGTGCAGCCTTGAAGGAAGACGTGCAAAAGGGGTATCTGCGTCCTAGGGAGGGATGTCTGACAATATACACATAGCCCAAAGGTCTGCATGCCCAAACGAGGTGTGAGAGCAGCTCTGAGTGCTGCAGGTTCACAAAACACCAAAATCCAGCATGGCAGAGGCTGGTACAAGTCCAGGAGGCAACAGCAGCTTTTCAGTGTTGTGTTCAGGTCCCAGGGGGCAATAAAGTTCCACCCTGCCCTCACTGCAGTCTCCTCCCTGCATCTCTCTGCAAGGCTCTATCAAGAGGGCCACAGGCTGGGGATGGGATGGGATGGGATGGGATGGGATGGGATGGGATGGGATGGGATGGGATGGGATGGGATGGGCAAGCAGAGCCCTGAGCAGGGATCAGCTAGTACCCAGGGCTCATTGTGGATCCCTATATCCCACCAGCTCTTTCCCACTCCTAGCAGTCATCCCACACTGCAAGGAGCTGCCAGGTAGTCCTTGTGCTCTCCCCACAGCACCACAACCCATCCCCCTGGTGCAGACACACCATTGGACCAGGCCTGGCCTCTCCTGGCAACACAAATCATCCCTCAGCACCAGAGCAGGCAGCTCACGCCATCGCTGTCACCCACCACAGCAGGAAGGATGCTGTGGCCAGTATGTCCAGTCTTTTTTTTCTGGCAGAGGGGGCTGGATGGGTTTGAGGGGCATTTATCTGTGTTTACAGCGTAGGAAGGTGTGTTAGCACTGTATCATGAGGCATTTGTACTGGAGCACTCTGGGCAGGGGTGGTTGAAGACCAGGAGTACTAAGAAGACTATTTCCCCTGCCCATGCAGTGAGCTGCAGATGGCTGAGGGCTGACTTTCCTGCCATTGTCCCCATGGTCAGGTGGCTCAGTTTGGGCCTCCCTTTGCAGTGCCAAGACTTTTAATCTCACCACTTCCCAGCCTCTCCCAGCACTCCATGCCCAGTCAGGTTACAACCTCCCTTCCATTCACCTCTGCTGTTGGCAGACACCTCTCCCAGGCAAAGAGTTTGGCCCAAATCCTCATTTTCTCTGACACAGCCAGTTTTAACAGTGGTTTGCAGGCTGTTGACACTGTCTCTGGGGGTTTCACAGCCACATCTCAGCTGGCAGGGTGGGAGATGTGGTGTCCACACCAGGATGTGCTGGCTCCTTCCTGACAGCCATCCCCCTGCTCCCCTGCGACAGCCTGTGGTACCACCCCAGCATGATGCAGGAGGCACATTTTGGTCCTTGGAAGTGGTGCTGGTTTTCAACAAGGCAAAAAAAGAGGAGCCTGCATAGAGATGGCAAGGTAACATGGTCAAATACCTGCAGCCCAGGGACAGCCCTGGATCCTGGCCACAGTCACCATCCCTTGCAGTTCCTCACCCAGCACCCTCCATCCTGCCCCGTGGGTGAGGCGAGCTGAGCCCATCCCTCCAGAGGATCACACCCTCTGAAAATCACACCCTCTCACATCTGAGAGGCTGCAAGACAAGTGGTGTGGGCTGCCCTGGGGTGAGGGCACAGCCCTGGAGCTCTCCTGCCAGGATCAGGGTGGTGTGGGGAACCAGCAGCTCCTCCCTCAGCTCCCCAGCAGGCAGAGCACGAGCTGAGCTGGAGTGAGGAGCAGACGACACGATTAGCTCTGCTCAAAAAGGTCAAAACACTTATCAGACACGAACAGCAAAGCTAAAAATACACTCAGCACCTCCCTGGCAATTCTCTGCTGGGGAAATGACAGCCATGGCTGATGGGGAAGCGGGTGTGGGATGTGAACAGGGCTGTGGCACTTCTGGATGGGTGCCTGGAGCAGCAAGGAGGGGGTTTCCCACCCCTAGGGAAGGGCAGAGTGACACGACCACATTCAGAGGGTGAACAAGGATGAGGGAGAGCAGGAGCCAGGATGAAAGATGGGCTGTGGAGGAGGTGTGTGTGGAGTAAACTGCACTGGAGCTGAGCCACCAGGGACCAGCAGGACAGAGGGAAGAGCAAGGAGGTAACAAGACATCATAAGTGATACAGGTGAGGAGCTGGAGACACGAGGCCTGTCCCTCAGCAAAGAGATGGTGTGGCCACCCCTCCTCACCCAGGGCCCCTCAGGGTCACCAGAGAACAGGGCCTTCAGCCACGATGTGTTTTCCCTGATGCTCCCAGGCACAGTTGGGCAAGAGACACGTCCCACAGCCCCATGTCCAGGACACTGCAGCCCTGCCAGACCACAGGCACTTGGACAGCCACAGAACTGCAGAGGGGCACCAGCTGAGCTGTGGAGGGGCAGCCACAGAACTGCAGAGTGTCCCACCAGCTCCTGGAGACAGAGCTCCTCGGAGAAGAGCTGACATTCACCACTGGGACCTCCTTGATACAGGCACCATCTGCTCCAAGCCCGTCACGGTGCAGCAAACACACCTACTAACAGCTCAGGAGCTGCTCTGCCTCCACAGTGCTCACAACTGTGGTGGGAAGGAAATGCTCAATGGTTTTGCAACCCTTGGTCCTACGTTTTGCTTGAGGTAGGAGTGTGCTTGTCCACATCTCCTTGTGCCCCTGTCGAGCCTCTTTGAGCACAGCTCTTTCCAGCTCAGCTCCTCCTTCAGCACAGCTCCACAGCCTGGGAAGAGCCCACGATGACTCCTCTGAGACTCTTGAGGAACTTGGCCTCCCAGTCCCAGTAAAGAGAGTGTGCAACCTGCTGTCCTCATGGGCAAAATGCAGTTGTGCCTCTTGGGTTTCACATATAAGGGTTTTATTGCTGGCAGAGGCTGAGAAGAGGCAGCGTAGACTGTGGTCAGAGGGCTCTGGGCCCTGGCTCCTGTGGTCACAGGGAGCCCAGCCCAAGACCCGAGGCCATTCCTCTACCATCAGTTCCCATGGCCTTGGGTGGGACTGAGGGATGAGAAGGAAGTACTTTCCAACCCAAATCATTCCAGCCCAGTGCTTGGGAGTGCCCAGCGTGGGAAAGCTGTGGGGCATTGGTGTGATACCAGGGACAGAGACCCATGGGGGATGCTGAGTAGCTTCCCCACAGGAATCAGGGCTGCACCAGCACAGTCTGTGCTGACACTGAGGAGAAATGACTGTGCCAATTTGCAGCAGGGCTCCTGAACGCTGTCACTGCCAATCTCTGTCACCACACAGCCTCACAGATCTCACCTGGGTGATCCTGCAGCTCCTGGTCTCCTCGTCTCATTAGGAATGGTTCCCATCATTAACCCCTCAGAGCTGCCCTCCCCTCACCATGCAGGCAGATGCTGGCCCCACAGCCACTGCTGCCCCTGCCCCAGGGGATGAGATGCTGGGGGAGACGAGCTGCAGGCTGCAGGTTCTCAAGCCATCTCAAGATTGCTCAGGGTGCTGAGATGCCCAGGAGCAGACCCAACATCTCTTGGCTGTCCTGGGCTACAATACAGTGAAATAGGGCCAGATGAGCCAGGACTCAGCTTGTTCTCCTCCACCCTGCCACCCAGAGCCTCAGTTCCTCTGCTGCACACCCTGTATTAATCCTGGGGTCACATGTGAGCTGTGCAGAACAGTGCTGTGTGCCTCTGTGTTCCACTGACATGGGGCTACCTCCTGTCCCTGAAATCACAGCCTGGGCTGCCCATGCCCCTGCCACTGTGCCCTCTCCAGCTGCAGACCTGCTCCATCAAGGGCTGCCAACTTTCAGGAGACCTGATCATGCCCAGGAGAGGGAAAAAGCACTCCCCGGGAACCAGAAACCATCCCCCCACCCAAGCCTCACTGTCCTCACAAGCTGATTTTTGAGTCCTTGTGCCCTAGAATAGATTTTGTTCCTTCTTACACCCATCACAGTCCTCATGTCCTGGTTGTACAAGGGGCACAAGGACCCCACTGGGTCATCCCTCTGGCTCTTCCCCAGGGAGAAAAGCAAGAGGGAAGAGTTACTTACTGCTTGAGAACTGCTTTACCCTTCCTTTAGGCCAGGGCTTTTAATTTCCTTTTAAGGCCAGAGAAACAAACACTAAATGATGGCAGATCCCTCTGTGCAAAGCCAGGGAATCCCCCAGCCTCTGGCTGAGCCCTGTCTGAGCGACAGCCCGGTACCTGCAGGTCAGAGACCTCTCTGGTGCTGCTGACAGCTCTGCTAAAAGCTCTTTGTTCCTCAGCCCCTAAGGCCCTGCTAAGTGGTGAACAGCACAGAGAGCATCTACAGAGCCCACGAGGAGGGTGTCTTGGCAGAGAGATGCTCTCTGGGCTGTTTCCCCTCCTTCCTGGGCAGCAGCTCAGCTCACACTACCTGCTTTGCTGGTGGGGTGTGGGTTTCTCCCTGAGCAGGCTGAGCCCTGAGAATCAGGATGTGTGTAAAGGTGGGATGGAGCTCCTGACAGGCCCTACCACCCCTCACCTCACCTCAACTCCCCTACCCCTTCTTGCACCTCTCCCCTTACCAGGGGGGGAACCTGTTGCTTGCAGACACGCCGCAGCTCCATCTCCTCAATCACCCAGTTGGGAAGAGCCTCTGGAGAGCAGATGTGCTGCTTTTAGTGGGGGTTTGCCTACACCTTTAAACCAGGAAAAGGAAAGCAAATAACTAACTGACTAAGCCAAATCCTTTGGCCTGGAGGGGCAGTGGAACAATTTTTGACTTTAAAAAGAGAGCGAGAGGGAGCGAGGGAAGGGAGCGTTAACAACTCCTGATCCAGTCCCTGGGCATTCATTAATGTTTCATGGCGCTTTCAATTATTGCCTCCTCTGCCTCTGCCGTCATCTGTCTCTTCAAATCGACGGGATAATAACCACTCAAGCAGAAAAACCCCACTCTGCTGTCTGCCCAGCTCTCCCCTGCCAGCCTCCCCGCGCCCCTCCTCTCTCACGGCTTCCTCAGCACGCCTCACCCCTGGAAATGCCTTGTTGCCCCCTTCCCAGGAGGCCCAGGATGGGGATGATGCTGTGAATGAGTGGGACACAAAGGTGAGGGGATGTCTTGGACAGCCCCATGTTTCAGAGTCAGGCTGTTATCAAGCAGATCCCACCTCACAGCGAGGGGTTTGTATGGTGGGTTTGGGTTTGAACCCCTTGAGCTGGGTGTCTGAGCACCCTCATGCACACCACAGGTCCCATCTACTGATTCTAATTGGGACAGGCTGACTGCTCCAGGCTCAAAGCTCAGCACACATTCCCACACCAACATGTGTACCCAGATCTCTCCCTCTCCTGCAAACTGTCCCCACGCTGCTGCCTGAGCCTTTCCAGGACATGGGTCGGTCTCTTCTTCCCAGTAATGATGGAACAGAACTGGATGGCTCAAACTGCCCCAGGGGAGGTTGAGGTTGGAGCTGAAGCAGAACTGTTTCCCTGAGAGGGGTGTCAGCCCCTGTGCCAGGCTGCCCAGGGAGCTGAGGCAGTGCCCAGCCCTGGAGGGATCCCAAAGTCGTGGGGCTGAGGTGCTGAGGGCTGTGGGTCAGTGCTGGGCTGGGCAGGGTGAGGGCAGGGCTGGGACTGCAGCAACTTCAAGGACTTTAACAACCAAACCTCTGGGTGCTTGGGGCAGCACAGGAGGTCAAGAGAGTCTGTGAAGCCCAATCTGTCCATGCATTTTCCTGCCAGAGGTCCTGGCTCGGGTGGGGAAGGTCTGTAGGGGACTGGAGATGGGTGAGGAGCAGCTGAAGCACCTGCAGCTCGCTGTAGGTTGTGTGTCTCTGTCAGCAGTGAAACCACAAAGCCCAGCTCAGCCTTTCAGCTCCTGGCTAATCTCACATCTGCAAGCATCAAGGCTGCAAAACCTTCCACAAGCCCCATAAATCTTCCTTTTGCCTTGTCCAGTCTTCCAGTGTGCAAAAACTGTGTCCCTGGGACTCAGCACCTCGAGGTGAAGGAGCCAGAGCCTTCAACTCAGAGCAAGGATCTGTGAAGCAACAAAAAGTGGGTTTCCAACTACTCCCCCAGACTGTCTAGACACATGGTTATTATCTGGGATGGGAGGAAGAGCTTGTGGCTTCCACCACAGACTGCAATGAACACAAACCACCTTGTTGTGATGTCAGTGTTTGTGCTCAGGAAGACAAAAGCATCTGGCTGAGGTGAAGGCACGTGCTGCAGCCCCCTCCTGCACTCCCACCTCACCCAGGTGTCTGGACTCTGCACTTTGGGACATTTGTTATTTCCTCAGGCTGGAAATGGTGCTGCAGTGTCACAGTTTCCAGTGGTACATTCCCTACTGAAGGGTCCCCTCTGGGCTTGGATTTATTGCTGACAACTGAATCACTCCCATCCTGTTGCTGTTACCATAAAGTCCTTCTCACTCCCAGAGTCCTCCCCAGATCTGGGTGGCCAAGTGCTCTCCAAGATGAAGGGGATGCTCAGAGATATACCAAGGCCACCTGAGATGTAGTGGCAGGCAGGTCAATGTAAGGACAGAGAAGCACTTGACTCCTTTTTGGCCACCTGGGTGGCCAAGCTGAGCCTGGCAGAGGTACCTGTACTCCTGTTCTTCCCCAGGACATGTTCTCCATGCTGGTACCCAGCCTCATCCTTCATCTCCTGTCACCACCACTCCCAGCTGCTCCCAGCAGCTCCAGCTCTGCTTGCTGCAGGGAGATTGGAGGCACAGAGCTCCTTGCAAACCCTCCCTGCTCCTCCCTTCCTCCCCTTGCCCCACCACACTGCCTTCCCTTTGAACCTGGCTTCTCCCTGTCCTGGAACTCTTCTGGCTGGAGAAGGGTGGGAAGGAGGCAAGGGGAGACATGGCCCTGGGTAGTGCCTGGGCTCAGCACACTCAGAGGTGCTGGGATGCACAGGAATCTCCCAGCAGGGATTTTACTCTCTCTTTTCTTTCTCTCACTCTTCAAAAGACATGTCAGAGTTCCTCTAATGGGAGCCAGATGTACCCTCTCTGTTTCTGCTTCAGATCTGGCACTCTTGAAGGGTGTGTGTGTGGGGGGGTGTTTTGGTTCCCCATAATGCTCACACACACACACTCACTGTTCACCTCAAGTGTGCACAGAGTGAGCACTGCAACTGCAGAGAAGCAGGGGGCAGGTGCTGGCATGGGGCAGGGATGCACAGCCTGGCTTCAGCCAGGCACAGCAGCACATGTGCTCTCAGGCAACAGTCACAGAATCCCAGCATGGTGGGGGTTAGAAGGGATCTTCAGAGATCACCCAGCCCCAACCCCTGCTCAAGCAGGTTCCCCTCACTCAGGGGGCACAGGAACGTGTCCCGGTGGGGTTGGAAACCTCCTGAGAAGGAGCCTCCACACCCTCCCTGAGCAGCCTGGGCCAGGGCTCCCTCACTTCAGCACCAAAGGACTTGCTCCTCATGTTTCAATGGAACTGTTTGTGTTGCAGCTTCATCCCATCACCCCTTGTCCTATCACTGGATACCATAGAAAAAAAGTGCTGCCCCAACCTCCTGACACCCACCAGTGAGATATTTGTAACTAATAATGAGCTTCCTCCTCAGTCTCCTCTTCTCCAGACTGAACAGCCCCAGGTCCCACAGCCTTTCCTCAGCAGGAAGATGCCCCAGTCCCCTCAGCATCTTGGTGGCCCTGCACTGGCCTCTCTGCAGCAGTTCCCTGTCCCTCTGGAGCTGGGGAGCCCAGAGCTGGACACAAGTCTCCAGATGAGGCCTCAGCAGCTATGGCAGAGCAGAGGGGCAGCAGAACCTCCCTGGCCCTGCTGCCCACACTCTCTTGCTGCCCCCAGGCTGCCATTGGCTTCTTGCCCACGAGGCCACGTTGCTGCTCATGGTCTGTCTGTGCGGAGCTGCTCTCCAGCAGGTCACCCCCAGCCTGTGCTGGTGCAGGGGGTTGTTCCTCTCCAGCTGCAGGACTCTGCACTTGCCCTTGTTGAACCTCAGCAGGTTCCTCTGTGCCCAATTCTTAGCCTGTCCAGCTCTCACTGACTAGCAGCTCAGCCTCTGGTGAATGTGAGTGCAAGTCCCCTGTGTCTGCACCTCTGGAGCCCCTTTCTGAGTCTGTTCAGGCCATCATTCTGTGCACAGACAGGCCCTGCATGGGCTGTCCAACAGCTGCCACTCCAAGCAGAGTTCTGATGGAGTCTGTCCCTCCTCTGCCCCATCATGCTGTGGCATGAGCAGAGGCCAGGGGCTGGCTGCCACCTCATTTGGCCAGAGTGTGTCTGGACAGTTGCCAGCAAGCACCATCCCTCCAGAGGCATGCAGGAGGGAAAGTCTGAGCTCCCTTCTCCTTCTCTGCACGTTCCCAGCATCACTGAGATTGCTCAGAGCCAGAGGTGGCCAAGATGCCCCATCCCTGCAGCTGCTGTGACACCTGGTAACTTCCATGGACTGAGCATCCACAGACACCTTCCTCCATCATTCACCTGCCTCTAAACAGGCTCCAGCCCACCTTCCCTACCCCAGACACATTCCTGTACACAAGATGTACATCATGGCAGTGTTTCTCCCACGTGTTTTCAGAGACAGTCTCCTGTGTGTCCCAAGAGGGATGTCCCAGAGACACAGCCTGCCCAGGATCAGCCTCCCCTCAGCCCAGTCTCAGCACTTCCAGCCCTCCCTGGGATGGATTATCCAGCCCTGGGCTTCTCCCAGGCTGGGCTGGTTGGAGTGAGGTGAGGATGGACTTTTGTGGTCCATGTCTGGCAGATGCCAAGGCTGTTTGATGGCTGTGCCCTGAGGTGTCACTGGAGGGACATCTCATTGCCCCACATCCAGCCCTGCCACTGTCCCCATTCGCACCCAGGACCAGCCTCCTTGTCCAGGCTCCAGTTTTCTGTCCCAGTTTTCTTCCCAGCTCATGGTGCAGCACAAACCTCAGCCATGCCTGGTGACATTTCAGAGCAGGCAGCTGGGAGTGAGACACACACCAGAGCAAACCCATCACATCCAGCCACGCTGAACCTCAGGTGAACCTGGAGCAACGTGCCCAATGCAGGAGCTTGGAAGTGACCCACCGTGTGCCAAGCTGCAGAGCTGGTACCCAGGGGCATGAGGGAGGCCCAGACTGGGCACAGAGCTGTGTGCCTGGGGAAGGTGGCACTGCCTCTTCCCAGCAGCCCCCTCCTCCAATTCTCCCACTGCTGGTGCTCCCCCTCTCCCTCCTAATCCCCACAAATGCTAAGATATTTAAATGTGGTATTTTCAAACCTAATCAGCGTTCCAGAGCTGTGCTGCTGCCACTCACATTTAATTTGATCCATTTACCAGCTTTGTGGTGCATCTAATCAAAGAGAGGGAACAATTAGGTGAATGTCAGGGGTCAGCTCACAGCCTCCTGTGCCTCTCAGCAACAGGAAGCACCCACGGTGAGACCAGCCTCCAGGAACAAAAGCAGGAGCCAGGGGTCTCTGGGGCCTGAGCTGGAGATGGCCACAGAGATGGAGGGTGTCCTGGGTCATGCATATCACAGGGTGGCTTGGAGAGAGGCAGCCAGGCCAGAGAAGGTGGGTTGATACGTCCTGCTTAGCCTCAGTGGGAGTAGAGACATGGACTCTCCAGGACAGACTTGTGTGAGGGCACAGCTCCTACTCCAGCCATCCCTTGCCCTGTGTGTCCCTAGAAGAGGCTGTACTGTGATGTGCCTGACTTCAGTGCACAATAATCTGGATCATATGAACTTCAAGCCCATCCCAGCATCCACACCTGAGCTCAGTTTAGAGCTCACAGAGCTTCAGGTAGCAAAACCTCAGCCAAAGAGTCTCCTAGCTTAACCAAAGCTGTAGTCCATGTCATGCATGGGACAAGACCACTCCAGATCAGATTGGCCATCATTTTAGCTGGTGTTGGGCAAACCTGATTTAGCAAGAAGGATCAGACAGGGTCTCAGTGCAGACAAACCAGAACAGCCCAGGGACCAAGCAGTGATGAGGCCAGGGCAGAGCAAGATGTCCCTCAGAGCTGGGTACCTTAAGCTCCAAAAATGGAACATCTGAGCATCTGAGCACGATGTGGTGCATCTCACAAGCTCTCCACTCATGCCTGGATAGGGCTCAGTCTATTGGGAAGGACCACTGGAAGGAGCAAGGGATGTGGCTCCCCTGCCCAGGCTGTTCAGGGATCTTGAGCTCAGACACAGCTGGGTTTCCCCAGCATAGACCAGGTTTAACACAAGCCAGTGCTTCCCAGCTTGTGGGAGCACAGCAGTGTTTGGTCCTGACCCCACACTCAGACCACTGTGTCCTGGTGAGGTGTGGAAAGCAGAGGAGGGATGCCCTGGGAAGAGGAGGATTAGAGGCAAACCTCTCATGGGCAGGAGGATGAAGAAGCAGCTATTGCAGGCCAGAGGCTGTACCAGCACCTCTGTGCTCCCCACTCTCACACTGGGGCTGGCCAAACCCTGTGACAGAAGCAGGGAAACCCTGCTCTGGTCCCTCTCCAACGCCTTCTTGGGCTTTGTGCCCAGCAAACTGGCATTTACCAATGCTAGCCCAGCCCACAGGCCCACCTTGAGATCTCCTCATCCCCAGTGGGCTGTGGCAGGGGTTTTAGATGTGGCATTTATCTTCTCCAGAGAGCTTCTCCCTCCCTGAACAGAGCTGCCCCTCAGCAGCATGGGGCCATACAGCAGACCCAGGCTGATAACCAGAGCTGGATCTTCAGCCCATTTTCCTGCTCCTCAGCATGGGCAGGGCAGGGCAGCACTGACTTGCTTGTTTCCTTATGGGCCACAATGGAGCTGGAGTCTCTCCATTGCAGAGAATGTGGAAACAGGAGGCTTGAAAGCCTGCCAGGGCCACCTGTAATTTAGGACACTCATTTTCTCCTTCCATCTGTAGCCTCCTGTCATCCCCCTGCTATCCTGTGGCTTCCTCCACCTCCCTGTCACCCACAGTCTGTGTGTCTGACCCAAGACTGCAATCTCCCTCCTCGTCCCCACACTCCCTTCTCCACCATGAGGTGCCTTCTCCCTCAGCACGTCACATACCACATCTCAGAAGCCAGTGGGTGCTTTGTAGGTCTGTGCAGGGAACATTTTCTGTCAGGAAGATGGGAAGGAGAACAGCCAAGGGGCTGGAGACATTCCCTGGGGGTTGGAGAGACCTTCTGGAGTAGAAAACAATGGAGTCAGTCCCCTGATGGGGAATCACAGCATCTCAATGGCTGGAAGGGACCTCAAAAGCTCATCCAGTGCACGCCCCTGCCAGAGCAGCAGCACCTAGAGCAGGGCACACAGAAACTCATCCAGCTGGGTTGGAATGTGTCCAGAGAAGGAGCCTCCACAGTCCATCTGGGGCAGCCCCTGCCAGTGCTCCCTCACCTCAACAGGGGAGAAGTCTCACAGAGCTATTCTGCACTGGCAGCACAGAGGACTCTTGTGTCTCAGTGCCCATCATCTCACATACCCTCTTGTTGTTTTCCTTACATCTCTCTCATCTCCCTGACTGCCTCCTTTTTTCCTGGGAGCTCCCAGCCACGCTCCTCCTCAAGCAGGGAGGAAGGCTGTGGCTGCAGCAGCCAGCAGCCTGTGCTGGGAGAGTGTGTGTGAGTGTGTGTGTGTGTGTGCGTGTGTGTGTGTGTGTCTGCATTCAGGACACGGGCAACAGCATCAGAGAGACATCACAGGGCAAGTGAGGAACAGAGAAAGAGTTGAAGAAGCCTCTGCCCACCCCCACCCCTCCCCCTGTTTGGTTGCAAGGAGTTAACACTGTGATCTGTTGCTGTGAGTTCTGATGAGAAGCTGGTTGACACGCAGCGCTGGAATAATGAAACGTAATCCACATTAATAGGACCTCCCTCTGTGTGATTGCTTCTGCTCCACTGGCCCCATTGAAGATTTCACTTCTCTTTTTAACAGTCAGGATAACAGAATGTGACATTAAAGTCTTTTACATGCAGCAATTTATTTTAAAATATTGGGGCCACTCAAAACAGTCTCCAGAATGTTAACTAAGAGATGCATGAGATGGAAATCAGAGCAGCACTGCAGCGAGGAGACGGGAGCCAGGCAGAGCAGGCAAAGGCAGCTCCACTTGTCTGCTTAATTGCTGTTTAAGGGCACAAAGAAATAGCCAAGTTGGGAGGGAGCTCTGAGGTACAGAGCATGTGAGCCTCTCAGCTCACAGGTACAGATGGGGAAGCAATGGCTGGCAATGGGTCACAAGGTCAATGTGGTGAGGTGCCCTGTGAGGCCTCAGGTTCAACAGCAGGTCCTGTGCTCAGCGAGCCCATGGAGAGCTGCTGGGAGGCTGCATTTCAGCTGTGCCTGCAACATGGCTTGGATGGACGTACCCTGTGTTGGGTGGATGATGTCTGGGTGGTCAGGCCCAGGGAGTGCTGGGGAATGGAGTTAAATTCAGTTGCTGGCCATCACCAGTGTGTTCCCCAGGGCTTAGTGCTGAGGCCTGTTCTGCTGTATCAGTGGTCTGGATGAGGGGATTGAGGGCACCCTCCATCAGTTCACTGATGATACAAAACAAGTAGGTCTGTGTGAGGGCTGCAGGAAGGGGCTGCAGAGGGCCCTGGCCAGGCTGGAGCCATGTGCTCAGGGCAATGAGATGAGGTTCAACAAGCTCAAGGGCCAGGTCCTGCCCTTGGGCCACCCCATAGCCCAGGCAGCTCCAGGCTGGGGCAGAGGGGCTGGAAACTGCTGCAGGGAAAGGGCCTGGGGGGGTTGGTGCCAGCAGCTGAACAGGAGCCAGCAGCGTGCCCAGGGGGGCAAGAAGGCCAAGGGCATCCTGGCTGGAATCAGCAGTGGGGTGGCAGCAGCANGGAGCTGAGGCAGAACTGTTTCCCTGAGAGGGGTGTCAGCCCCTGTGCCAGGCTGCCCAGGGAGCTGGGGCAGTGCCCAGCCCTGGAGGGATCCCAAAGCCGTGGAGATGAGGTGCTGAGGGCTGTGGGTCAGTGCTGGGCTGGGCAGGGGGAGGGCAGAGCTGGGAATTGATGGTCTTAAAGATGTTTTCCAACCAAACTGATCCTGTGATTTATGAGATGAGATGGATCCCTCGTGCTTTGCAAAGCTTTCTCCATCTCACGGATACAGGTGCCTCTGGGTGAGGCAGATGAGAGCCAGCACCTCCCAGGAGCAGGGGAAGGTTGGCTGGGCTGGGTCAGCCATCACAGGGCAGGGAGCTTCCCTGATGATCTGCCCACCCTGATCTCACCCTCCATGGCCACTCAGCCATGCCATGGGGCAGTGTGCTGGTCTCAGGAGGCTGGTACCTGAAGCAGAAGCCTTTGGGATCTGTAGGGTTGATGCAAGGCCACCTCACACACCAAGTCACATCCTCCACCCCTTACAGCTTGTCCTGTCCCTGAGCACTCACAGGGCTCTCTCACACCATTGCTTTCATCAAGCCGTTTCTCCTTCTCCAGGTGAGTGTCTCTGCCCTGAGGAGCTGCCATCCATCCTCTCCCAGGTCCTGGGCTGAGCCTCTCATAGTCACCACGGGCTGTGGCTGCTCACTGGGCTGGTGATTCATGTCTGGGCCACCCTTTGTGCAGCCTCTCAGTCCCTCAGTGCCACACTCTCCCTTTCACCCTCAGCTGAGCCCACCTCCTAATTTGCAAATGACTGGCAATTGCTGCTAAACAAAAGGTGCCTGGAAGGAGTGAAGGAATGCCTTTGCTGGCTGAAAGCTCTCCTTAGGTGCCTTTGTAATGGCCAGGAAATCTGAGGATCTGTGCTCTCCTGGTACCCTACCTCTCTAACTCTCTCCTTTTTCACTCTTGGCTGAGCTCTCTTGCAGCCCATTTAATTGTTCCACAGCAGGTGCCTGAGCATCTCCACAGAGGCAGGAGGCTGGGGCCAGCAGGCACCTGCATCTCCCCCAGCATCTCTTGTTCCCAGTGCAGACAGGGAAGGCTGTGGGAAGGCAGAGCTCACATAGGCTGGTGTGTCCTTTAAAGGACACGTCCTTCAAAACCCTCCTTGGCTTCTGACCTTTCTGCCACAATCTCAGGTTGTTTTGTCTTTGTTTTCTTTTTTTCTCAGCACATTCACTCAAGCTGAGGCCAGGGAGGGCTGAGCCTTGGTGGGGCTGCAGAACCCTCAGCCCCTGCGTCCTCCCAGCAGCACTGTGGTGATGCCTCACTGCACCAACACCGAGCTGAGGCAGAGAAAACCCCTGCTCTGACACACTGCTGCCTGTTCCTCACCCTCCCCTGGGCAGGACAGATTTGCAGAGACATCAACCACTGACTTGTGCAGGAATTGCTTTGATCCAGCTCAGAGCAACCCAACGAGTGGGACAGAAATCCCAGGGCACGTGAGGAGACCAACACACCCATTGATGGGAAGGGAGGGGGAGTGCAGGACCTGGGAGCTGTCAGCCCTGGGAAGAGGAGCCAGTGTGTTGAGATGCTCAGCAGAACCTCCAAGATCCAGGACTCAACACTCCCAACAAGCTGCCCAGGGGGCTGGCTGGATCCTTCTGCTCACCCTCCTCATCCTCCCCTTGGTCTGCAGCTCCGTGCTTCCTCTGCCCAGCTCTGGGAGGGTTGAGCTGTGCTGCTGAGATTGGGCACACAGGGAGCTGGGGGCATTGCCTCTGCCTCTTGAGTGGGATTGGGGCTGTTTGGGAGCCTCAAGGCTGGAGGAAACTCCTCCCTGCTGGGGTTCTGTGTGATGAATCCTCGCCAGAGATGCCTTGAGAAAGGCTCAGGGCACCTCCAGAAAGCAGTGCAGCTCGATGTGACTCCTGAGGTCACCAGAGCAAGGGCAGAACCAGGAGCTCTGGGGTTTCTCTGTTTTTTTTTCAATCTGCACATCACAGAATACCAGCATGGTGAGGGCTGGAAGGGCCCTGCAGAGCTCATCCAGCCCCAGCCCCTGCTCAAGCAGCTTCCCCCAGCTCAGGGGGCACAGGAACGTGTCCAGGTGGGTTTGGAAACCTCCTGAGCAGGAGTCTCCACACCTTCCCTGGGCAGCCTGGGCCAGGGCTCCCTCACCTCAGCACCAAAGGACTTGCTCCTGGTGTTTAAGTGGAACCGTTTGTGCTCCAGTTTCTGCCTCCTTGTCCTGTCACTGGGCACTGCAGAAAATAAACATCCCTCCATCACCCTGACACCCACCCTTTAGGCACTTGTAAGTGTTGATGAGGTCACATACAGTAAAATCACTTTAAATCCCAGACTTACAGGACCCATGATTTCAGCTCTGCACATCCCCTGAACACCCCTCACCCACTGATTCCTGCCAGGACCCCAGGGCAAACCCCATGCCCTGTTCCACCAGGCATCCCATTTCCCCAGCAGAACTCCACAAAAGATACAAGAGCCCTAAAGCAGCCAGCACTTTGCTTGTCATCGGCTGGCACTGCCCTGCTGACAGGGGCTGGTGTCTCTGGGGAGGGGGGTGAGCTGCAGATCCCCTCCCCCTGAGCTGCTCCATCTGCCCTGCTCACAGCATCTGGGCTGGCAGCACCTGCTGCCCTGGCTGACAATGGCTTCTTGGCTTCTCCTTCCAAGCTCAGACGTTCCTGATGAAGTGGGGCTTTGTTTTCTCCAGAGGGGGAAGATCCCAGTGACACTGCCCAGTCCCTGCAGGGCCTCAGCCCCTGGGTGTGCCCAGCTCTGTGCTCTGCCACCATGGAATTTCCCCAGAAACCCTCTTCCCTGCCAAACCCCTCCTGGTTTGCATTCAGCCTCACTTGGGACTGAGCCATGCTTCAAAGGCATTTTGCCAGGGAGGGGATTGGTGCTCAGAACTGAGAGAGCTGAGGGTCCCCAGGGTGGCAGTGCCCTGTGCAGAGCCAGCTCCAAACCCTCTGCTGCTCCTGGAGCCCAAACCCAACACTCCCTTGCTCCTGACCTTTGCAATTCCTTGGCCACTGTCCAGATGAAACCTTTAAAGACATCTCACCTGTCCTTGTGTGGTGGCATCACCAGTGTGACCCTCTCCAGGGAATCAGGGGGTTCCTGGGAGGAATGAGTGTCCCTGAGGCTGCTCCTGATGGGTGTTTGTCAGGAAGATGGGGGGATATTTTCTTCTGTGGTGCCCAGTGAAAGACAAGGGGTGATGGACATCAGCTGGAACACGAACAGTTCCACTAGAAGCCAAGGAGAAAGTCCTTTGGTGCTGAAGTGAGGGAGCCCTGGCCCAGGCTGCCCAGGGAGGGTGTGGAGGCTCCTTTTCAGGAGGTTTCCAACCCCACCTGGACACGTTCCTGTGCCCTCTGAGCCAAGGGAACTGCTTTATCAGGGGCTGGGGCTGGATGAGCTCTGCAGGGCCCTTTCAGCCCCCACCATGCTGGGATTCCTTGGTTCTGTGATTCTATGAACCATGGGCACCTCCAGCCCTGCATTAGGGTCTGTCTCTGCTTTGCTCCCACTCCAGCACATTGCAAGGATTTACCCTGCACAGCTTTGCCTGCTCCCTGCTCTCCCCAGCAGACAGACCACAGACTGGCTGCACAGCTCAGCCACAACAGAGCTCTTCTAAGCTTGATTTGTGCCAACCAGGCTGTGCCCAGAGCCCTGCTTTTGGGGCACAGCTCCCGAGGACATGGCTCATCCCACTGGTGTGTGTGTGTGAGGGGCCTGTTTGATGTCAGAGGTAATGACAGTGTGACAGCCAGCATCAGCCTTCCTTGGGGCCGTGCTGTGGCTCCAAACAGGATCCCAGCACACAGAAGGAAAGGAGCAGACTGTGATGACTTCCACCTCCCTTGCCCTGGGAGCAGACACCACAGGGATCCCTCAGACCCCCTCAAACCACAGACCACGTTGCATTTCTCTCAGAACATCTCTGCCAAGCCCTGAGGCTGCAGGTCTGAGGCCTGAAACCAAGCTGGTGGAGTGCTTCCTGCACTCAGCATCCCCTCCTCAGGGTGGTGGAGAGCTTTGCCCCTCTAATGTGGGGAGACATCCCCCCTTGACCTGAGAGTGGGCAGCACCTCTCCATTCCCACAGCTGGTGTGAAGGGCTGTCCCCATGAACCCTTAAAGCACTGCTGCAGACACTGACTGTCCCCAGGCCAGTTCCCCCCCATGCAGGGCAAAGCTGAGATGGCAGCCTTTGTCTCTCACTCCAGCCACACACTCCAAGCAGCAGGGACAATCCCAGCCCCCTCAGCAATGCCCCACACACATTGCAGGGAATGTTCAGGGGAGAGTCTCCTCCCCAGTGTTCCCTGCAGTGCCTGGAGGATTTGGTGCAGCCACAACTCAAAGCAGACCAGGCTTCATCACTCTCAAAGTGGGAGGTGGGGGGGGATAAAAGAGCCAGCATCCTGCAGGAGAGCTGCTCCAGCACTCTGCAGTGAGAGCCACTTGTGCTGGCACATGGGAACAGGCAGCTGCCCTTGGGCTGCACACCTGGGCAAGCAGGAGCTGCACATCTGAGCAAGCAAAGAGGCTGGGGGATGCCATGCTGCAGCCCTGACCTCTGGTTCCACAGCTCCAGAGAGGTGGAACCTCTTCACCCCAGTGGGAGAAAAGCCCAAGCCACTGGTGCCAGAGGGGCTTGGGAATATGCTGGTGTCCCTGGTGCCTGTCTCACAGTGCCAGCCTTGTCCCCATGCCAGCTGCACTCCAGTAGCATTCTAATTTAGGGAACTGATGCAAAAGGCTGTCCTGGCAGGATGACTTGGCTTGGACTGGGGTTGTTTTGGTTTGGCTTCAGTCATTTGAGGACAGGTCACTCTTTGGCCAAGCCAATGGCCAGGGAAGGAAAGGTCAGGGTCTGCTATCTGCCTGAGCCTAGCAGCTCTGGGAGTGCACAAGGGCCCTTGAGTGCAGCCCAGGGAAACTGCACAGGGCTTCAGCTGCTGGTTTGGAATGTCCTCAGCCCTGCATGGCCACCCTCACTCCCCTGAGGATGCTCTGAAGCATATTGCTGAGCTGGGAACAGGCTGATGTGAGGCCAGCTGGTGACAGTCCCATCCCAGGTTGTGGTCACAGTCAGCTGCCCACCCGTGACATTGGGCTATTGCACCCCCTCCATGAGCACTGCTTCCATCTCCCTAAACCCTGGCAGGTCTCTGCTGGGGTAGGGTTGCCTTCTGCCCAGGCTGGACAGAGCTTACCCTCTCCCGAGGCTGCAGCTGAGAGTGGCACCAGCCTGTCTGTCACCCTCTTAGCCCCTGGTTAAACAGGGAGCACTGGGGTGGGAGAAGGGCTGAGGCATCTGGGAGCATCAGCACAGAGGTGGCAACAGTCACAGAATCATAGAATTGTTTTGGTTGGAAAAGCCCTTAAGGTTATAGAGTCCCAGCCCTGCCCTCCCCCTGCCCGGCACAGCACTGACCCACAGCCCTCAGCACCTCAGCCTTTGGGATCCCTCCAGGGTTGGGCACTGCCCGAACTCCCTGGGCAGCCTGGCACAGGGGCTGACACCCCTCTCAGGGAAACAGTTCTGCCTCAAGTCCATCCTCAACCTCTCTTGGGGCAACTTGAGCTTGATCCCTCTTGTCCTGTCCTTGTCCTGTTACTTGGGAGCAGAGACCAAGCCTCAGCTCCCTGCAGCCTCCTGTCAGACAGTCCCCTCTGGCACTGTGTGGCCCAAAAGCAGGGCTGGGGAGGAGTTGGTGCCACACAGGGCATGCACAGCATGGCACAAGGTGCAACTATGCAATGGGCTCCCAGCACTCACCACTAGCCCTTCCTGGCACAGCCCAGCCTCACTGCTTCAGGGTTGCACTCTCAGCTTTCTCTATGTGGTAAGTTTGATGTGCCATGGGGTTGTAGCAAGGTGATGCCCAGGACAATTCAGTTTAACAGCACCACATCCCCCCCACTTTAAAGACCACAGAGCTCAGGATTGCTCCAAGGGGCTCGTGCTGCCCATGTGCAGGCACATGGCATTGGAAAGCTCTTCTCTAAATCCCCAGGAAACCTGGGACCAAAGATAAATGAATCCCTTCACATTCCCTGGGGAAGAGAGAGACAGAGATAGCACAGAATCCCACTGAGACCTCCTGGATGTGATGAGCCTGGTGCTCATGCTGGTGTCAAGCACGTGGACACATTCCTGTGCACCTGATCTAGGTGGGAGGTGCTTCTGCGGGAGGGTTGGACTGGATGATCTCTAAAGGTTCCCTTCCAGCCTCCACCATACTATGATTCTATGGACCCCAACTGCAGGCTGGACATGCCACCCAGCTGATGGAGCTCACTGACACCAGCCCAGTGGCCTGAGCAGACCTGAGGCCCAGCTTGGCATCCAGCAGATGCTGATGGTGCACAGGCAGCAGCCTGAAAAGGGTCCTCAGCCTAGCACAACTGGTTTTGCTGGAGCTGGGCAATGGCAGGGCTCCATCACCTTGTGCCAGTGCTGGGCAGGTCTGGCCAGCCCTGTTCAACATGCTCCAGTAAAACAGTTGTGACCCTGAGCAAGCTCTGCAGGGATAGCTGACACCAACAAACAAGAGCAAAGAGGTGTTGTACCCCCTCCACCTGCCCTCACTGGCAAGAGAAGCTGCTCTCCTGGAGATGACCATCAGCTGGAAGGGCTTTCTCATGCCCTCTGTGCAGGAATATTGGAGCCCTGGCCCAGGCTGCTCAGGGAGGGTGTGGAGGCTCCTTCTCTGGAGGTTTCCAACCCCACATGGACACGTTCCTGTGCCCCCTGAGCCAGGGGAACCTACTTGAGCAGGGGCTGGAGCAGCTCTGCAGAGCTCTTCCAACTCTCATCGTGCTGAGATTCTTTGAACATATTGCCC
>WBNH01012206.1:43992-59558 GCA_013401255.1 Urocolius indicus
CAGAGACCAAGCCTCAGCTCCCTGCAGCCTCCTGTCAGACAGTCCCCTCTGGCACTGTGTGGCCCAAAAGCAGGGCTGGGGAGGAGTTGGTGCCACACAGGGCATGCACAGCATGGCACAAGGTGCAACTATGCAATGGGCTCCCAGCACTCACCACTAGCCCTTCCTGGCACAGCCCAGCCTCACTGCTTCAGGGTTGCACTCTCAGCTTTCTCTATGTGGTAAGTTTGATGTGCCATGGGGTTGTAGCAAGGTGATGCCCAGGACAATTCAGTTTAACAGCACCACATCCCCCCCACTTTAAAGACCACAGAGCTCAGGATTGCTCCAAGGGGCTCGTGCTGCCCATGTGCAGGCACATGGCATTGGAAAGCTCTTCTCTAAATCCCCAGGAAACCTGGGACCAAAGATAAATGAATCCCTTCACATTCCCTGGGGAAGAGAGAGACAGAGATAGCACAGAATCCCACTGAGACCTCCTGGATGTGATGAGCCTGGTGCTCATGCTGGTGTCAAGCACGTGGACACATTCCTGTGCACCTGATCTAGGTGGGAGGTGCTTCTGCGGGAGGGTTGGACTGGATGATCTCTAAAGGTTCCCTTCCAGCCTCCACCATACTATGATTCTATGGACCCCAACTGCAGGCTGGACATGCCACCCAGCTGATGGAGCTCACTGACACCAGCCCAGTGGCCTGAGCAGACCTGAGGCCCAGCTTGGCATCCAGCAGATGCTGATGGTGCACAGGCAGCAGCCTGAAAAGGGTCCTCAGCCTAGCACAACTGGTTTTGCTGGAGCTGGGCAATGGCAGGGCTCCATCACCTTGTGCCAGTGCTGGGCAGGTCTGGCCAGCCCTGTTCAACATGCTCCAGTAAAACAGTTGTGACCCTGAGCAAGCTCTGCAGGGATAGCTGACACCAACAAACAAGAGCAAAGAGGTGTTGTACCCCCTCCACCTGCCCTCACTGGCAAGAGAAGCTGCTCTCCTGGAGATGACCATCAGCTGGAAGGGCTTTCTCATGCCCTCTGTGCAGGAATATTGGAGTCCTGGCCCAGGCTGCTCAGGGAGGGTGTAGAGGCTCCTTCTCTGGAGGTTTCCAACCCCACATGGACACGTTCCTGTGCCCCCTGAGCCAGGGGAACCTACTTGAGCAGGGGCTGGAGCAGCTCTGCAGGGCTCTTCCAACTCTCATCGTGCTGAGATTCTTTGAACATATTGCCCCAGGACTCAGGTGGCTGCTGGGGGCATCTCACTGTGTGTGTGTGTGGCCTGACTGCTTGAAATGCCTGTTGTACACAGTCATTAGAGGATATTTATGGTCCTTATTAAGCAGCAAGAAGGGGGAAAAAATCCCCAAAACCCCTGACAAAGACTGATAGGTGCAGTGGGAGCTGGAACTCACTTGGATGTGCAGACAGCAGGCGCCAACCCAACCCAGAGCAGGGACACCCACGGCAGCCCCACGAGGAACCAGCTCAGGACAGGGCTGGGAATGTTCCTGGCAGGGCTGTACAGCCCAGCAGCCACAGGGATAAAGCACAGGCTTGTTCAGCTGATGGAGAAAATGCCTCTTTCTCTGCCGGTGCTGGGTGTCAGGGTGGGCAGTGGGGGAGGAGCATGTGTTCCCATCTCAGAGGGGTCTCCCTGGGACCCGGTGCCACGCAGCCTCAGAGCTGCTGGAGGGGCTGCCTGCAACCCTCCTCATGTCTGGGCATCTCCCTGCTATGAGGGGTCAGGACAGCAAGTCCCAAAGGTGCTGTGACTCCTCGAGGTCACAGGGAGGGCTGGGCAAGAGCCAGGAGCAGTGCTGAGTCCCACGGCTCTCATCTCTGCAGCTGCGTGACCTGCCGTGCCCCGGCTGCTGGCAGCAGCGCAAGCACCGAGGTGGCACGAGCTGCCTTCCTCCAGGAGCCCTTGCAGAGAGGGGGCAGACACAACCTCCCCCTGGGATCCTTGGCTCTGAGGTCCCCAGATCTGACCACAGCCCCTCCCTGGCTCTCAGTCCTGCTCTCTCCCTGAGCCCTGGGTGCTGGGGAGCAGCGATGGCAGCGTGTAGGGGAGCCCTGCCCCTGCAGCTGTGGGTTTGTAGCCTGGCTGCTTCTCCTGGCTCAGCATGGAAGACACTCTCCAGTTTTTTAATTTGACCAAAAAAGAAAAAAAAGCCCTCTTTTTTTTTTTTTTCAGTTTACAGGGACAGAAGGGGGACTTTTATGTGCAATCTGTACAGCTCTCCAGAAAGCACTTACATTGATGATGTTCATGAAATTTATAGCCAGTTGGCAGTGCTGCTCTCTCCTCTCCTCTCCTCAATTCTCCTCTCCACCAGCCACCCTGGCAGGATGGCAGCCTATAATAAGCAAGCCACACATTCAAGTGGCATAAAAGGCATTTCTACAAGTTAGCCTCCTGCCCAGTCTTATAAAGTCTAACAAGTCTCTAACAAGTAGGCAGGATCTCTTTATACCCAGGGAGAGGAGAAAAAAACCCCCTCTCCTTTCAGAAATGGCCTTTTCACAAAGCCCACACCTTTCTTCTAATTAAGGTTAAATAGCTCCATGTTTTTCTGGCCAATTTCATTCTTTTCCCCCCCTTATTCCCCTCTTAACAAGGCAGCCTTTAAAAAGACATCACTAATTGGTGTCTGCTTCTCACATACCGTGCATGCTTTGATAGTCAGCTCCAAAGCCTTCCCCATCGATCAAACTTCCACTGAAAGGCTTGCTAATGTGCTCCATGTGTCTGCCACAGGACAAAGCCAAGTGGAGGGTCCCCCACCCCTCTCTCCTCCCATTCCCAGATGCCCCCCCCCAGACCTGGGGGTCCAGAGCCGGGGCTGCCCCTGGGACTGAGAGAGGGAAGAAACGATGTGTGTGGCAATTGGGAAATTAATGGGGAGTGGTTAAATGTGAAGGGTAGGGTTTAAAACAGAGCAGTGCAGAGAGCAATTGTCATGCTGATGAGGCTGGAGGGAGGCCAGGGAGCTTTCCTGGGAATCCCAGTGTCCATGCTGCTGTCTGGGCCAGTAAAGGACGTTTTGCTGGGGAGGGGATGCTGCTATGTCAAGGGACAGTGATCCCCTTTGGCCCTGAGCCCTATGCAGGGCAGCTTTAGGCAAGAGGGCTCAGAGCTCCTGGGTGTGCTGCTTTCCCTTCCCTGGACACTGAACTGGGATATCTGCAGCTCATCAGCCCTTCTCCAGCCCCAGGTCAAAGCCACCACAGGAACAGCCCCAAGCAATGGCTGTTGTCAGGAGAGCTGCAGACCCTCCCTGGGCCCTGAGCTCTCCAGCCCCAACACCTTTGCTCTGACCCTGCTCTTGTGATTATAGAATCACAGCATCCCAGCAGAGTGGGGGCTGGAAGGGCCCTGCAGAGCTGCTCCAGCCCCTGCTCAAGCAGCTTCCCCTGGCTCAGGGGGCACAGGAACGTGTCCAGGTGGGGTTGGAAACCTCCTGAGAAGGAGCCTCCACACCCTCCCTGGGCAGCCTGGGCCAGGGCTTCCTCACCTCAGCACCTAAGGACTTTCTCCTTGAGTTTCAATGGAACTGTTTGTGTTCCAGCTGATGTCCATCTGCCCTTGTCCTGGCAATGGGCACCACAGAAAAAAATGTGTCACCTCATCCTCCTGACACCCCCCTTTAGGTACTTATAAACACTTATCTCTCTCCTCACCTCCCTCCAGCCCAGGGAAGATGCTGTGCTGTAGCCCTGCTCACACACTGCTGCATGCTGCCTTCCCAGGGCTCCCACCCTGTGCTGCTCTGTGGGGTCTCACAGCATCAGTGGCTCAACCAGTGCTGGTTGCATCCCTCCCAGCTTGTTGATGTTCCAGCAGGCTCCTGTCTGGAGTGGGAGAGACCCAATGTGTTTTGGGAGGGGATGGCAGCAAAATGCCCTGGACATGAGGGTCCTGGGACCTTTTTGCCAGGAGGAGATCAACACAACCACGTGTGTGTGAGAGGAGAAGGCAGGAGGAGGCTGCCTGGACATGCAGGATCACACCAGGGCTCTGCTATGATGCTGTTCTGATGGCAAACATCTCTCTGTTCCCCTCACCTTTTTGTTTACTTCTTTTTTTCAGGCAACCCCCTTCCCCAGCTGCCCCTCACTGCTTGTTACCTGCTTTCCTCTAGGGTGAAAGCTGCAGGTTCAGAGGTCTCCAGCAGAGCTGTTAAACGTGGAAACATTGTCTTCCAGCCTGGTCACAGGGGCTTTTTCCTGAGGTAAGAGCCAAGGATTCCTTAGAGGAGCCCTGTGATGGTGGCAGCCAAACCCAAGCAGCTCTTTGGCATCACCAGTGTGACTAGCACACGCTTGGCACAGGATGGGGACAGGGTGGCCCCAGAGGACACAGACACACACACCATGGGGTTCAGTGGCAATTTGCAGCCCTTATGCACTGCTGGAGCCAGGGAGGAGAGAGAATGGTCAGCAGCCAGATGCTGGCTGCCTCCCAATGCTCAGTGGGGCTTGTCAACACCATAGGTTGTGCAGATGGAGACCTGCCAGGGAACAGCGTCCCCAGAGCTCCCAGGCAGGCTGGCAGGTGGCTTCCCAGCTCAGCAGCCAGGGAAACATCCCTGGTGAGACATGCAGAGCCCTGACAGAGCTTTGGAAAGCCTCCTGCATGCCTGTGACCCTGCTGTTCCTCCCCAGCCCCCTGCAAGCTGAGTGAATTGAGGGATTATTGGGTTTTTTGCAGCTTCATCCTCATTTTCTGCTGCAAGGCAGCAAAGGAGCAGGAGTTCCACCCTCCACAAAGCCTGCCATGGAGCTCACTCCTCTGGCTGCACAGACACCCAGCAGCTCCCTTTCTGGGCATGTGTCCTGGCTTCGTCTGGGACAGAGTTCATTTTCATCCCAGCAGCTGCTCCAGGGCTGTGTTTTGGGCTGATGCTGAAGAGAATGCTGCCAGCACAGGGACGGTTGGTCATTGCTGAGCAGGGCTGCAGCACCAAGGCCCTTTCTGCTCCTCACCCTGTCCCAGCAGGGAGTGCAGTGGGGCTGGGGGGAGGCTGGGGGTGCACAAGGAGCTGGGAGGGATTGTGGCCAGCACAGCTGAGCCACACTAGCCACAGGCTCTTCCATGCCACAGGAGTCATGCCCAGTACAGAAACTGGGGGCTGATGAGGAGGGAGGATGGCTGCTGGGGCATCAGTGTGGGGAGCAATGGCCTTGGGCAGCACTTGGCTTGTGTTGGGGTTTGTTTCTCTTCATTACTGTTATTATACTTTATTTTTCTCACTGTTATCTCATCTCAGTTCAGTTTAGTTCTGATCCTTGTTCTTCTCTTCAGCCATGAGCTTTGCTTTGCCTCTCCCATTCCCCTCCCCATGCCACAGGAGCTGTGGGGAGGGCAGTGGCTGAGGGGCTGCCTGGGGGCTTGTTGCTGTCTGGGCTGGCAGCATCACAGCAGAACAGCCCTTCCCAGGGCTGAGGGCATCTCCCTGCTCCCCCCACAGCCAGCTGCAGACACTTGCATGAGGAGCCTGCCAGGGCAGGGATGCTGTGGCTCCATTCAGTGGGGAATGACACAGCTGTGTGTGCCCAGGCTGTTGAAAGGGCTCTCCCTGGGCTGTCACAGCCTCTCCCAGCAGTTAACAGGTATGAACTGGTACCTATGAGGTCACCTTTTCCACTGCACAGCCCTTTGCTCAGTTCCTGCTGCTTCTCTGTCTCCATTCTGGCTGCTGAGCACACAAATCTCCCCTTAGTCAAGAAAGTTAGTCTTTCCAGCATCTGGCTCCCTCAGCCAACACAATCCCTGGACTCTCATGGAGCCCTTCTGTGTCACCTGGCATCTCCTGTGCCAAGTGGCACTGGCACATTGCTCTGTCCCTTAAAATTAACCCAGCCCTAAAGCCCAGACAGCCTGTCTCACCTCCCTCATGCCCCAGACAGAGACCAGTACCTTCATTTGCTACCTTTCAGGCAGCAGCACATGTGCATAGAATCACAGAATCATTTTGGTTGTTAAAGCCCCTGAACCTGCTGCAGTCCCAGTCCTGCCCTCACCCTGCCCAGCCCAGCCCAGCACTGACCCACAGCCCTCAGCACCTCAGCCCCATGGCTTTGGGATCCCTCCAGGGCTGGGCACTGCCTCAGCTCCCTGGGCAGCCTGGCACAGGGGCTGACACCCCTCTCAGGGAAACAGTTCTGTCTCAGCTCCAACCTCAACCTCCCCTGGGGCAACTCCAGCCCCTTTGCTCTTGTCCTTCAGAGGAGATGGAGCCTGGCTGGGCTGGAGGCTGTGTCTGAGGTCAGGCAGCATCCCTGGTGCTGCTCCAGCACTGCAGTGGACAGGAGCAGCAGATCCTGTGGTCCTTGGGGACATGGATCTAGGATGAGTAGCACATGGTGCAAGTTTGGGGTGGCTGGTATCAGACCAACAGCTCTGGAAGGGACCTTCCCAAGCCTAATCCTGCTAATCAGGCAAACCAGCCCAGCTCAGCTGCCCAGGGTGTTGGCAGGACTTGCCTTTTTCCTCTCATCCCTGCTTCAAAGGTGCTTCAGGCATTAATGGATCCAGACTCTCTCCCCACTAACCTGATTTTCACAGCAGTGTGGGACCCACAGAGCCCCTGGCAGGGCTCAGACACCCCTCAGAGCTCACAGGGCATTAGACTACCTGAGCACTTCAGCCCCTCCTGCCAGGGCTGTGCTAATCCCTCAGTATCAGGTGTACTACCCATCATCTGTGGAGTGGCCACACTTGTGACACATGCTCCTCATCACACCAGCTCTCCAGAGGCAGGAGGGAGCCTTTGTATCAGAGCACTCCTCGTGCTGGGCTGCTGTGATGATGAAGTGCCTGGGAGTAGGTCCATGAGACATCGGTCTGAGCAGTGCTGGGAGTGTCCAGGCAGGGTGATTGTGCTGCTGGGAGTGATGCTGCCTAAATGAGGGCTGTGGCTCAGCTGCTCAGCACAGCTACCTGCTGCAATTCAAGAAGCTCTGGGAGACCTGAGACCTCTCCATGGGGCTGGTAGATGTGACACAGGATCTATGGGCAGCCTGTGCCCTTCTGCTATGACAGATGGTGCCCACAGGACCTACCCCAGGGTCCTGAGGGACACACCTCCACACACAGAGCCCTGAGGTGGATGGATGTGCACCTGGTCACACATGCATGTGCTTCAGACATTTGCCCCTCCGTGCCTCAGTTTCCCCACCTGTGTTATGTGCCCACACTGCTTTGTCATCAGCAGCCTGACCATTCCCACTTGGAGAGTCACCCCTGCCTCTCAGCCCCTCTGCCACCCCTATGCTTAGTTCAGCTCCTGTGCCAAGGGATGCCCAGCCTTGGCCTGAGTTGCCCCTGGACACTCCATCAGCAATGTGCCTCCCTTCTAAGTATAACTCCTGTGGCTTCTGCTTCCAGCTGCTGGTTTGGGGCTGCCTTTCACAGCCAGATTAAAGAGCCCTTTAGTCCCTGGGATGTTGTCCCCATGAAGGCACTTAAACACTGCAATCAAAACACTTCTCAGCCTTGCCTCTGAGAAGCTGAGCAGCCTGAGCACCGTGTGCCTGGCTGCAGGGCTTCTCCTGCCCTCCCACTGCATGTGGGGCTCATCCTGGGGCTCCCTCACTCCAGCTCAGGCCAGTCCCAGTGACAGGTTTGCCCTCACTCTGGAGTGATGGCTGCTCTGCCATGTGCCTCTATGCAGCTGACAGCCCACCCCTGTCTCACCTCTGGTTGCTCAGCATTCCCTGACCACACTGCAGCTCTGCCTGGCACAAGGGCTTTACACCTGAAGGTACCAAACCCCCATCCCCAGAGCCTCAGGACACACATCATGCAGGTGGATAAACAGGCTCCTTGCCCACATAATGCAGATGGGGAAACTGAGGCACGAGGAGACCAAAGGACAGCCAATGAGTTTATTGCAAAGCTGAGAAGGGCCCCTGGAGCTCCAGCTCCTTTGCAGAGTCAGGGCACGTTGCTCTCATCACATTTTCAGAGTCTAACAAGGTGGAAGTGGGGGTCACTCAAGCCCCACATCAAAGCCCCCCAGGACATCCTGGCAGCATCTTCCCAGCTCAGAGGGGCCACAGTGCTGCTGGGGTTGGGCTGTCTCCCAGTAATAACCCAGGACTGGGCAAATGGCACATCCAACTGGCAAGGCTAAATGCCCAGATGGGAAAATACACTCCACTGTGGGCAGGGAGTGAAGGGGAAGAAGGATCTGCCTGCACAAAGGACCTACCTGCACACAGCACTGGAGCATGCTGGGTTTGCACCAGGCCTCTGCCCCCACAGCTGCAGCAAGGAGGTGCAGCCCCTCTCTCACAGGGAAGAGACTTCAGAGCAGGCTGCAGGATGCCCAGACGTGGTCCTCAGCTCACTCTCCTGTGCTTTGCCTAGTGCAGGGCTGCTGGGGAGCTCTGGCTGGGCAGTGCCATCCCATGCTCTCCTCTTCACCATGGGAAGGAGAGTGCAGGGTGCTGAGCCCCTGATGGGCTCCAGCCTCATTGCTTCCTCTGCTGAGCTTCCCAAAATGCTGCTATCTCAGCCACCTCCTTGCAGCCTTCGCTCCACCCTCACTCCTTGTGACCCTCCCTGGCTCCTCCTGGCTCCTGGAGAGGAGACAAGGGTCCTGATGCCACCAGCTCATTGTCCAGCCATGTTTGTTGGTGGACATGAGACAGCTTCAGCCTTCGTGTCACCTGCCTTCAGAGGGATGCTCTGTGCTCCATGGTGTGGTTTCAGTGGTACCACACACTTGACCAAGAGCCTTTGGGCTTTCCAAGGGATGTCTGGGGGCTTGTCTCGATGGTGGCACAGCAGAAACCTGCTCTTCCCCTTCCCCAGGCTGTGCTGAGGTGCCACAGTTGGGAGAAGGCACAGTGGGAGAGGAGTTGTTCATTACCCCACACAACACTCTGCAGCTCTGAACTGATGTCTCAGGGTCACCAAAGAGTCCCTCTGTGAGGCAGGGCAGGGGCAGCTGGAGGAGGCAAAGGTGTTCCCAGCATTTTCTTCATTTGCTGTCTGGACAGGACAAATGACAAACGGGAAAAGCTCTCAGGCTTTCCCAGGAGCAGCAGCAAACCCAGGCAGTCTGGGGAGCTCCCAACTCCTCATTCTGAGCTTGCAGTGACCTGTGAGGAGGAGCTCCTGCAGCTGGGAAAGGGGAACCTCAGGGAAGGAGAGCTGGGACCTTCCTACCAGTCACTCAGCTTAACTCCAATTCCCTGAGAAGCATTGGAACAATTAATGCAACAAGTTATTGCAAGCCCCTGGTAGATAACAGGGAAATGAGTAACAGGCAGCCTGGGTTTGTCAGGAGTGCTGAGCAGAGCAGGAGCCCTGGCACAGGGGAGCAGGAGGTGTCAGAGATCTACACACGAGGCTTTTGACAGCATTTCTCAAGAAATTCTCGTAGGTACGTTCTGGAAACAGGGATGGGAGAGAGAGCAGCTGTTGGAGGGCAGGAGCTGCTCAGGAAGCTCTGCAGGAGCATTCAGCAGCGTGCCCAGGTAAGGCCAAGGGCAGCCTGGCTGGGATCAGCAGTGGGGTGGCAGCAGCAGCAGGGCAGGGATTGTCCCCTGTGCTGGGCCCTGGGGAGGCTGCAGCTCCAGGGCTGTGTCAGTGCTGGGCCCCTCACTCACTGCCACAGGGACACTGAGGGGCTGCAGCGTGGCCAGAGCCGGGCACAGAGCTGGGGAAGGGGCTGGAGCACAAGGGTGCTGGGGAGGGGCTGAGGGAATGAATGGGGGTGTTGAGNAAAGCCGTGGGGCTGAGGTGCTGAGGGCTGTGGGTCAGTGCTGGGCTGGGCAGGGGGAGGGCAGGGCTGGGACTGCAGCAGCTTAAAGATCTTTTCCAACCCAAACAATTCCATGTTCAGCTCCTTACCAGGGACAGAGGGATCCTCCTGGCTTCTTCTGTACAATTTTCTCTTTGTGGGAATGAGACAGGGAAAAGGCCACCCAAAGGCAAACCCAAGAGTGAGCTGAAGCAATGCCCCAGGACATTGATGTTGTTGCAGACAGTGGATGAAGCAGTGGAGCTCAGCCCAGCCTTGCTGTCCCTCCTGAGACAGCATGCTCCAGCAGCCACTTCAGGGACCCTCTCTGGTCTCTCTGCACCCAGGTTCACCTGCCCGAGCTGTCTCCAGATCTGCTCAGTGCCTGAGACTGGACACTGATGGCTACTTCTTCTCCAGCCAAGGAGAGTCCAAACTGACCCCTGCACAGCAGCAGGAGAGCAAGTGCTTATGCAGAGGCTGCTGGGCTGAAGCAAGGCTCCCATACAGACCTCCAGACCCTCCTCAGACAGCATCTTTCTCTGCCTGAACACCTTCACTTTGAAGCGGTGTGCATGAGGTGGAAAGGAGCACATCCCTACCCCATCAGTGTGTTACAAGCTCTGGGCTTCCAGCTCTTGCACAGAGAAAACAAGATGCTTTGAAAGACTCAGATGCATGTTCTTCTGCAACTGCACCGAGCAAAAGGTTTGAATGGTGTTTGTGAAGGAGGGAGAGACTCACCAGCCAGGGAGCATCTGCTTGTGCCAGCTGTGAGGATGGAGGCTCTGTCTGGCTCAAGGAGGGGATGCTGCCTGGACCAGGGAGGAGAGAGCAGATGCTGGACAGGGCTGGGAGGAGGCAGCCACTCCTCAGCCTTCCCTATGAAGGAGCAAAACTCCTCTGCAGCTCCTCCTGCCCTCCCCCAGCTCATCCCAGGCTCTGCAGGAGGGCAGCCATCACCCACCTTGTCAGATGAATCTCAGTGCCTCTGTTCTTCCCCGTTGGGTGAAGGGTGCCTTGCACACTGCTGCATGATTGACTGGAAATGTAAGAAGGCAAAACAAGTGAAGGCCACCCACGGCAAGCTGCACGCCAGCTCCTGACAGCACACACAACCCCCTCCCAGCTCAGCAGCACGGCACAGCTCCCCCTGACACGACACTGCTCGCTCTCTGTCAGCTGCAGGGAGACTTCTCACCGAGGTCCCTGATGGGGAGAGGGAACGGGATGCAAAAGAGCTTGTGCTGCCCCAGGCTGCTGCTTCTCACAGCTTCCAAACCCCAGCCAAGGGGAGGTTGGCCCCAAGGAGAGTGTGCACCAGCACCTGGGCAGCTGATGGGTGCCTGGGCATGTGCCACCTCTGATGGAGACATGAGAGTCCATGCTGCTGTCACCCAGGGGAGGGAAGGAGGGATGCAGGAGGGGGGAGTGTGGCTATCTCTTGGCTGAGCATCCCAGGAGCTGCAGCCTGTAGGAAGAAATGCAGTGAGGGCAAGGTGCTGGGAGGGAATCATAGCATCACAGAATAGTAGGGGTGGAAAGGGCCCTGCAGAGCTGCTGCAGCCCAACATCTTGCTAAAGCAGCTTCCCCTGGCTCAGGGGGCACAGGAATGTGTTCAAGTGGGGTTGGAAACCTCCTGAGAAGAAGCCCCCACACCCTCCCTGGGCAGCCTGGGACAGGGCTCCCTCACCTCAGCACCAAAGGACTTTCTCCTTGTGTTTTAAGAGGAACATTTTATGTTCCAGCTTCCGTCCATCACCCCTTGTCCTTGCACTGGTTTTGAAGCAGCTGAGTTCCTGAGGTCTCACTCAGGCCAGGATGAGCATCCAGCATCAAACTAGAGGGAGACATGGGCACCATTGCTGGGTGAGGAGGAGATTCTGAACGAACAGGGGAGACCTGTGCCTGCAGTCTGCAGAGAGGACATCATCTTTGGCTCAGGTTCCTCTGGATTGTTGCTGTGGTTTAACCCCAGGCAGTAACCAAGCACTACACAGCCCCTCACTTACTGCTTCCAGCCAGTGGGATGGGGAGAGAATCAGAAGGGTAGAAGTGAGAAAACTCATGGGTTGAGATAAAGGCAGTTTACCAGGGAAAGCAAAAGCCACATGGAAGCAAAGCAAAGCAAGGAACTCATCCCCCACTGCCAATGGCAGGCATCCCCAGCACTGCAGGGCTCCAGCCCATGTGACAGTGACATGGAGACAAACACCATCACTGTAAACATCCCCCTGTTCCTTCTCCTTCCCCAGCTTCATCTGCTGAGGGTGATATCCTGGTCTGGGATATCCCTGGTCTGGGATATCCCTGGGCTCAGTTGGGGTCTCAGATCCCTAGTTTGGGATATCCCTGGGTTCAGTTGGGGTCTCAGATCCCTGATCTGGGATATCCCTGGGCTCAGTTGGGGTCAGCTGTCCTGTCTGTGTCCCCTCCCAGCTCCTTGTGCAGCCCCAGCTACTCGCTGCTGGGGAGGCTGAGGAGCAGAAAAGGCCTTGACTCTGTGCAAGCCCTGCTCAGCAGGAGCCAAAACATCCCTGTGTGACCAACACTGCTGCCAGCACAGATCCAAACCACAGCCTTGTAGCAGCTACTAGGGAGAAAATTCACTCCATCCCAGCCCAAACCAGCACACTGGGTCACCCTTGGTGTTCCATGGAGTCTCCCATGCCATGGGCAGAGGTTCATTCTTGTTCCAAGCACTTGTCAGTGGAGTCATTCCTGTGAGAAGACACCCACCAGGCAAAGACCTTTTCCTAGCAGGTTTTAAAGAAAGTTGAGATGTGCTGGAGCACAAAACCTCCTCATTGTGCTCCCACATCAGCCATGGCACCGTGTCAGGCAGGTGATGGTTATCTTGAAGGGTCCCCAAGGTGCTCTGAAGGCACAGAGGAAACAGCCAGGACCTTCAGAGAGCTGCCAGAGCAAGGAACCCTCTCCTCAAATAACAGGGAGCCCAGGCACAAGAGCTTTCACAGCCTCCTGTGCATAGTCAAGGACTGAGGAGCATTTGGGACCTTCAGCTCACCCTGGTGAAACAGCCTGAGAAGGATGTGCCTGTGAAGAACCAGCAGGAGAGGACAGAGCTGGCTCAGGAAAGTGTTCAGCAACCTCCTCCAAACAACTTTTATCTGGGAAGCTCTTGGCAGATCAGCTGGAGAAGCCTCAACTACAGAACTGAGGGAGCACAAAGCAGAGCTGGGCATCAGTGGAGCGCCTGAAGATGGGCTCTCAACCCATTCCTGGCCAGTGAACAGCTACCAGGGAGGCAGCATCCTCAGTCTCCTGGATCCCACCTTGCTGCTCCACATACCTGTGCCCTGAGTCAGCTTCTGCTCCTTCTGCTGACATCCAAGCTCAGAGTGAGCTCAAGGCTCAGGTGATCACTTGAGAGGGAAGCAGCCAAAGCAGCTGGAGCTATTTCTGAGCTGCTCAAACACAGGTAATTGAGTGAACACCCTGAAAAGGTCTCCTTGGCTTCAGCTGCTGGGGATTTATTACTTCATGTGTGTGTGTGGAAAGCAAATGTCAGTGCAAGCAGGCAGTTAAAGGTAAAATTGGTGTTAATAACAATGATTATGATAATGCTGCCACCAAGAAGAAACGATACAAACAGTGACAGAGCAAGGGCAGGGAGCTCTGGGTATCTGACAGATGTGTGGGCTGGGGTTTGGGCTGGGCTGCCTTGGCTGGGTGAGTGTGCTGTGGCTGCCCAGGGGCTCTGGCCCTGAGGATCCACACAACCACATCACAGCCATCCAGTTCTCACAGTGTTTATGCAAGGGAGAAATGGTGTTGGCACCTCTGGCAACCTCTGGCTTTGATTTCAGGGTGTCAGGGCAGGTCCTGAGGGGGAGATGGCTGCAAAGGCAGGAGTTGTGCTGCTCACTCCTGGCTGTGAGGGGCTTGTTTGTGCAGCAATAGGGCAAAGAAAGGGGGGAGGCTCTTGGTCACTTTCTTTTCCCTGGAACCACACTTGGCCTGTTTCCCCCCATCCCAGTCTCTGCAGTTGCTTCCCTGCTCTCTCCCTCTTATTACAACCCAGAGGGGAGTTGGGGGGTTTGCCATTGCCTCAGAGCAAACTGTGCTCTTAAGTCTCATCCAAAGCTCACACCAGGGCAGCTCCTCTGCATGTGTGGTCCCTTGGACTGCCTAGTGCTCATCAATAAATAAGGGGAAAAGTTCTTAATCTTCATTGGAAAGCTCCTGGTATCACAATGCTGCTGCACAAAAGCCATCTTATTAGCCCCAAGTGCAAAATGCTGCCTTTTCTTGCAGAAGCTCATTAATTGCAGGTCACCATTCAACAAGAAAGATGAGGCACTTGAGTTCTTCAGGCTCTCATTAGCCACAGAGCTGAACAGTATGTGTGAAATTAACAGTCACCTGAGTACCTCTATAATTTCATAATTATTAGGCCTAATGGGTTAGTCTCTGCCAAATGGTTTTAACTCCTTCCTGGCCGAGGCAGGGAAGCTGCCAGGGATGGCACATTGCACCAGCTTCACAACCACTTCACAGCTTTCTGCTGGGGAATCATCATAACAAGGAGAAGAAGTTTCCAGGATCATGTACTGTTTTGCATCTTTTAACATATGTTTAGCTCTTAATTATTCATCTCCAGCACTGCCAAGGAAGCAGATAGCCTGTAGTATCCCAGAGAGTGGGTGAAAGAGCTTTCTCTTGCAAAGGGATTTTAATTGGCATTAAAATGTGTTCCTCTGTGTGTGTGTGTTTGTATTTGCATGTGTGTGTGTGTGAGAGAGAGAACTGAGCCTTTGGTTTCTCTTCTCCTTGATGATTACATTACATTATTTCCCCTTCTCTCACATTTCTGGTTTATCTTAGGCTTAAGAAAAAGCAAAATGAGAGCTGGGGGTTTGTGTCTCTGCTTTTGAACTGCAGGCTCTTGGAAGTGGCACTGCCTTGGAACCAGCTCAGATGAAGAGCCCGAGGGGAAAGCTGCCTCTCACCTCCAAGTAGCTAATTGTTTTCCTCCAGTTTTGTCTCACAGAGCCTGGTGCCAGGTGGGAATGTGCACAGCAAGGCCCCACTGATGGGAGGCTTCTGTCCCTTTGGGGAAGCATCCCCTTGCCCTCAGTGCCCAGGCTGCCAAGGACAGCCCTCACCCCTCCTTCTGTCCTTGCAAAGGCTGGAACCAGACACAAACGAATCTCAAACAGGCACATTAGGAACCTAAAATTGCTTCTTAAAACACCCCTGTGCCCACCCCCACAATGGTTTACTCTGGGAACACTGAGGTCTCCTCCAAAAGCCAGGACATAATCCCCTTTCCCACTGCTTCTGGCCCTGATGAGACCTTTAGCAGTGCTGTGGGGACACAGGCTGTGAGATGGGAAACCAGCAGGAGATACAGAGAAGTTTAAAATCCCTGTTTTGCCTGAGAGAGCTCAGCTCTGGAGGCAGCAGGTCATGCTGATGCTGCCCAGGACAGCATCTCTCGCTGCATGGCTAGGGCTGAGGGCAGGGATAGCGCAGCAGGACCTTGGCTGGAACTGACCCCAGAAACTGAGCTCAGGCAACAGGGTCCAACGTGCTCTTGGCATCAGGAGTGAAACCCCCAGAGCTCTTGGTGAGGAACTGTGGCCTTGGCAGCTGCTGTGGTGAGCTCCTGCTGCCTCATCAGCCCTGAGTTCTGCCCAGCCTCAGCCCACAGCCTCCCCACTCTGCAGCTCCAGCACGTTTCACAGCTTTTGGAGGGGGATTTTTGGCTGATGCTGTCCTGACACTTGTTTTCATTGTGTGAGAGCTTGGAAAAGAAGCTTGGGGCCTGGTCACAGCATCATAGAATCACAGA
>WBNH01012207.1:6670-30947 GCA_013401255.1 Urocolius indicus
CGGCGGCTGCTCACGGTAAGGGCCGCGCGGGGCCGGGCCGGGCGGGGCCGGGGCGCGGGGAACGCGGCCGTGAGGCCTCCTCAGGCCGGAGCGGAGCCGGGGCCGCCCCAGGCGGTGGAGCCGAGACTCCCCTGAGGCGAAGGACGGAGCCGCAGGGCCCGGCCCGGGCTCCCCGCCTAGGGACACGACGGGAACTCGGGCAGCATCGGCGTTGCCGTTGTAGTTGTTTGCCACACTTGTGGGGATTTCTGGCTGGAAACCCCAGTGCTGCAGCGCTCACAGTGCTTTTCGTGGTGCCAGTGTTTCTTTCTAAAATAGCTCTGTCTGCCGTTTGTGTTGTTTTTTGTTTTCCCCCCAGACAATGAACGACTGGGCGCCCATAGCGAAGGAGTATGACCCCCTCAAAGCCGGGAGCATCGACGGCACGGATGAAGAGCCCCACGACCGAGCCATTTGGAGGGCGATGTTGGCACGCTACGTACCCAACAAGGGAGTCACAGGAGATCCTCACCTCACCCTGTTCGTAGCAAGGCTCAATCTTCAGACGACAGAAGAGAAGTTAAAGGAGGTCTTTTCCCGGTACGGGGACATCAGAAAGATCCGTCTGGTTCGAGACCTGGTCACGGGATTCTCCAAGGGTTACGCGTTTATTGAGTACAAAGAGGAGCGTGCTCTCTTGAAGGCCCACAGAGATGCCAACAGGCTGGTTATTGATCAACACGAGATCTTTGTAGACTTTGAACTGGAAAGAACCCTCAAAGGGTGGATTCCTCGGAGGCTTGGAGGTGGTTTCGGAGGCAAAAAAGAATCAGGACAGCTACGGTTTGGAGGGCGGGACAGACCTTTCCGAAAGCCCATCAATCTGCCAAACATGAAAAATGACTTCTACGGAGAGGGATCAGCAGAGAAAAGAAACTGGTCTCGTGAGGGAACACGGGAGTGGAGAACACGGGACCGAGACCATGACAGGAGCAGAGACAAACGATGGCCAGAAAGGGAGCGGTCATGGGCATGGGGTGAAAGTGAGAGGGACTCCAGAGAGGAGAGAAGCAGAGGGAGGGAGAGGAAGGATGGAGACAGGAGGGACAGGGATCGAGACCGTAGCAGGGAAAGAGATAACAAGAAACAAAGAGATGAGGATAAATATCGATAGGTGACTGCGCCTTGTCGTCGGGATCTGTGATGAGCAACGTTTCAGTTGCAGGTGTTGCCTTCAGCTTGGGGCTGAGCAGCATTCCCAGAACAAACTGCAGTGTTACTGTCTCATGCCCGTGACTCTCATCTGCTAGCAGCTCTCTCTGGTTGCTAATGCAGTTATGAGTATGCGTTGAATTGTTCCTCAGGGAGAATAAACTTCTGTGTGGATACTTTTGAAGTGGTGAATGCTGTAAGAAATGCACCACGTGTTCAGGCATCCCACTGAAACTGAGTACCTGCCTTGTCTGATACCTGTGCTGCCTGGATCAGAGTTCAGTGAGTGAGCTCCACGTTTCATTATTTACGTGCCAGATGTCCACGCTCAGTTAGTGAGACAGATGCTCTTTATCAAATAGTCACTTGTTGAAGAAATAGGAATGGAACAGCAACAAGCTAAACTGCTGAAAAATGTAGCCCAAACCAGAAGCTGGTGGGATGTGACTTTTATTTTCTTGAAGACACTGAGACAGGTGAGATCTTTAGAAATATTGTGTCTTTAACTAGTTGTGTGAGGTGGGAGAGAAGCGTGGAATAAGAAATGCACTTTTTATGGCCTGGGAGGATGCAGTTCCTCTGTAGTGGAGGGATGTGCACTGCAGAGCAGGAAGCAGGTCAGAAAACTGCTTGTATGCCTGATCGCTCCATGGATAACCTCTGAAGGACAGCGCCATGGCTAAACGTGACTTCACCTGCTCTGTCCCCTGCAAGTGCTGTCCTCCCTGCACAGGGTTTACATCTCTTCTGGAAAGTGGGCTCGCTGCTGGTTGCAGCCGAGAAGTATTTTAACCTGTATTTCTTTCATCAGCCTTTGCACGTCCCTTTCCTAAACCTTGCTCAGTTTGAGACTATTTCTCTGAAAAGTTGTCTGAGCCTTTTTTTCAGGGGAAAGAAGGCAGACCTGTATGCTGGATTCCCAAAAAGAGATGGTATTAAGTTTCTACCAAAAAAAAAGGGACACGAGTCTTGCAAAATACATGTTTGTCTCAGAAATATTTATTAAACTGTTAAAATGATTTACTGCTCAACCAGAAAAAAATCCAAAACAAAGAAACAACCCAAAAAGCGTGGGTGATCCTGCCCTTTGCAGACAGGGGTGTTACACCCTGACCTGACAGCAGCCTGGCCTCTTCTCTGGAAGCAGGTTTTACTTGAATATCGAGAAACACCACGTGACATCACATCCCCCTCCCTGTGCGCCACCCTTCCCCGTGGCACTTGCAGTGAGTGTGTAACCTCAGTGCTTCAAGCAGCAGGAGGAGTGAAGGGGTTAATGCTACCGGGTCAGGAGGAACTAGTTTGAGTTTCTGAGGTAAGGGCTGCAGTGATGGGTGGAGGAGGCTGTACTGCCTTGTGCCACTTCCTCACACTGGCTGCAGAGCTGACGCGACAAAGGTGTGCTGGCTCTGGCGTAGGGACTGGGCCAGGAGCCCTCCTCTGTGGTAGGCCAGCTTGGGTGCTGGGGAAAAGCAGTTCAGTCTGTGCCTCTCTGTTTTCCCGGTCTGCAGCTCTTGGGTGATTTCCAACATGATGTGCTCGTTCAGGCCCAGCATCCACTGCATCCCCGTGTTCCTTCTGATCGCCACACCTCACATAAATCTGCCTGCAAGAGTCTCCATGGGCATCACTCACAATTTACTGACTGATGTACCTGTAGTGTAGGTTTTTTTGCCTAATATGGAAGTGAAACCCAGATCTTAGCAACTTCAGTATCACTAAAATAAGATCCTTCCCCTCCATTTAAGAAATGCATTTTACACAAGGGCGGCAGTGCTGTTGTTTCACGGATACAGCTTTCTGTAAGCACAGAACTTAAGAGTATGTTACCAAAACATAACCAGGCAGAAGCATTATCTGCCTGACACTAGCATCAGACACAGATGTCTTTCATATAAGGCCACGTTTCCTCCCTCCCTGAGCTGCAATGACACCAGGGAGGCACAGTAAACACTTTCTCAGAGCACGCTGAAGGTCCGTGTTCAACACAGCACAGTTACAGTTGGGTGCAGAGCAGCGTTCATCTCCCAGCTGCAAGAATGGTTTCCTTGGCAGTTTCAATATAGGGGGACTAAGAACCATTTCCTGCCCATACATATTAGAGAACCCAGTCTTGAATTACCCTGCATTAAAAACAACTGCACAAAACCCTCCCACTTGCTGTCATTCAGGAGACCTTTGAGACCCTCCTGCATTCAGTGCCTGGAGCAGTTGGAGTTTCCTCCCTCCTGAGCATTGTTTCCTGTCCTTAGTGCTGCTCCTGGGAAGAGACTCTCTGCAGAACAGATGTGGTTAGTGGGAGTGAGATGCCGTGGGCAGCTCACAGGTCCCTGTGCTAAACTACATGTGCGGAAGTTGCCTATGGCCTTGTAACTAGATCTTCACCAGCATGGTGCTCCAGCATGGACTCTCCTTGCACACAGCCAAGTTGACAGCCCCGAGCACCACCTCCCCTGCTCAGGTGCCTCCGTGGCACTGGGGCAGAGTGTGTGCCGACACCAGACTGCACACAGCAGTTACATGGGACTTTAGTGTCACAGCTTTTGTAAGCACAACCTTGGCCAGACCCCAGGGTCTGCCCAGCACAACTGCAAAGCAGGTTTAAATCCCACCCTCTGGCAGTTCAGCTGGGCTGAGCTTTTGCTGGCAAATTAAAGCCCCTGTAACTGCAGGTTACTCAACCATCAACGGCGAAGCAGCCTGCACATACAGAATTCATCTGCTCTGCCCAGGTAGTGTTTAGACTATTCAGAGAAAACATTTTGAGTTGGGGTCATCTATGATCAAGTCAGTTAAAACAGTCCATGTCAGCCAGCTGAGGATGTCCTTCACTCTGAAGTCGGGCATTCTTACCTACACAGAAAAGTGGAGTGTGACTTAATTAAAACCCCATGTGTGGGAAAGAGACTGCGTTCCTTTGCAGCCACTCTCTGCTACTCTGGGGCAAGTCCCTGGTAAGAAGGAAAAAATTCAAGTGTCAGAATTCCTCCTCATCAGCAAATTCTTTGCTGTTAATACTGCAAAACTCATGGCAAAATGCAAGGCACGCTCACCTCCTCCAGCGCTCTCTTCATGCTTTAGGCACTATAAGCAGCAAGAGAAATGTACGCTCACTATCCTTCTCAAGGCTACTTCCAGTTCATCAGTTTGTATCAGGTGGATTTCCAAGTGGTTACTCTGCAAAATGCAGCTGCCAGTTGAACTTGACAGGACGCAGCAGTGCTGTGACCTGCTGTCCTATCCCTCCTGAAAGAATTCTCACAGAAACAAAAGGCAAACAACCGATAGTGTTAACAAACAGGGTAAAGAGTCTTTGCCACTAGATATTGTACACTGCAAACAAACTCCTAATAATGGCACAGGTCCTTTCTTTTTTTGGTTTAACGAAGCTTGTGTTACTGTAGTTAATGCATGGACAGAACCATAGACTTGTTATTCAGCACAAGTCACCTAGAAGCTTCAGTGTCCCAGGGTATCGGCAACTGTTACCACACAGCTTGGATTCTGTTTTCAGCAGTCACCAAGTGAACAGTGAGGGACTCCTTTTGGAAGAGTACATCCAAAACACAACCACGGAGGTGTGCAAGGCAAACAAAAGTGATGAGCTGCCAGATTTGTTCACAGAAGCTTCTCGTTAACTAGACTGTTGAGATCTAGTGGGGTAAACTGACCCCCTCAAGGTTTTAGTCACAGGTGCTGCAGGGCTTCTTGTCCTTGTTCGGTGTAGGAGTCGTCTTTATTTGAATGTGACCATTCTCCAAAAGTCTCCTGGAAGTGGACGTTTCTCTGTGATGCCTGCATACGTTTCTTATCACGAGAGAAGAAACTAAACCTTTGGGGAAGGGAGGAGTAAGGGAAGGGAGGGAGAAAGAAGACTGTTTACCATCATGAAAACACTTCACACACCCGACACGATCCACAGCACCACAAAACACAGCAAAAAAAACCTGTTTGCATCTGCAGAAAAACCACGGCAGTGAAGCCTGATGGGAGTGCATGTCAGAATGTTGTTAGAGATGAAGTCATTGCAATCTCAAGCAGTTTGGCTACAGAAGCTTCAAATAAGCTCTAAATGCTGTTGACTCTACAAGGTGCAGGTTTCATTTTAGATGAATGTTCCCCCTTCCCCAGCCCCAAGATAAAGAAGCGATACAATACAGGTTAGTTTCTTGGCATAAGTAAAGTGGTATCTTTGGCATTAAATCTGTATAATTTACTACAAAGCAGGAATAGAGAATGTTTTTAAGGGTGTCAACAGGGAAATTCGTAAGATAATAAGCCTCCATATTTTGCCAAGTGTACAGACTTTGATAGATCATCTTGATTCCTGCCAAAGGAAATGAACACACGTGGGTGCACAAGAGTCTGCAGGATGAAGGCTCTAAAGAAATGCACACAAGTGTGCACGTCATTTCCTGTCACACTGCTTGGGTGCTCTAAGATAATGACGTACACGAACCAACAGCCATTTAATACATCAACAAACTGCCAGCTGACAACACAGCTAAAACAAACACGGCTGGAAGAGACCTTAGTATCGTTTTATTTGTACAGATGAAGTTACTTGATCAGACAAAGCTATTGGTCCTGAGTTCAGTACAGGAGGTGTTAGTGCAGTGCTTAAGGCTGCTGAGAAATGCAAAAGTTGTGGTTCCAGCTACCAAAGGTGGGATTTGGCTGCACACCCTTTTGGTTTCAGTGGTGCACATGAGGAGGTAAATCTTGTTTTACTTGCACAGCGCCAAGCGTAACACAGTGCTGGTCCAGGACAGGAACTGCTAAATGCTGCTACAGTAAGAGACTATGCAAATATCGACTCAACTTTGAGGTGAGGGAATATTTGTCAAGGCATAAACCTGGCCCTCTGTCCCTGCCATGCTGTCATCAGTGTTCTTCCTCCACCCCCACTCCCTCCAGTCTCCCCTCAGTACCATGGTCCCAACAGGCCAAGCTGCCTTGTGCAGACCAGGGAGTCCTGCCTTTGATCTCCAGTCACGTAGGAAGCTCTGTTTGAGTGTCAGGTGAGGCTTCAGACAGCTTTCATGAACAAATACCCTATCATCTGTGCAGATAAGCATGCTGAGAACTATTAACAATATCAAGAATAATTATTTCTTGACTAGAAAGGGCTGTAAAAAGCCACACAAGTACAATCCCAGATAACTCACGTTGCTCGCAGGACTTGAACTTTTGCATTTCCCGACTTTAAAATCTACAGTCTTGATAGTGAAATAAGTATTTTGCACTTAATTAGCCTCATAATTTTCTAGGGCCAGATCCAATTCTTGCTGATAGAATCATAGAACTGTTACAGTTAGAAAAGACCTTTAAGATCATTGAGTCCAACCACTAACCTCACACTGCCAAGCCCATGATAAAAGAAGAGTCTAATCACTGAGGCTTTCTGCTGAGCGTTTTTGCTCCAGCTTGGTCAGGCTTAGTATCTGCAAGTCTACACAAATGACTGCTGTGTTTATGCAGTAACCTTTGAATGTCAAAGTTTAGCAATTTTTCATTTTATTATGAAATTAAACAAGAGAAAAAGATGTTGTCAAAATCTTTACATGAAGCAGAAGGGTTGGGCTTTTAAAATTCCTTCTGAAACAATGAGAATTGTCATTACACCTACAAAACTCTCATGGGCCACGTCTGGAAAGAAACACTGTGTTGCTGCTGTAAATATAAAGACCGCTAAAGCAGCAGTTGTAATGAAAAGACACTTTGCATTAAACACTTTATCAGTACATCTTCCAGTGGCAGCCAAGAAAGGGATAACAGAAAAGATGAGATTGCACACTCTATTCCAAAATACATCATTAGAGACAAAATATACAATGCATAGATAGAAAGACATGGAAGCAACAGCCTACAATTAACACTGGAAAGTACTACAGCTGTCAGCCATTATGGTTGGTATGGAATGGTAACTGATTTGTAGCAATTCATTAGAGTGGGTTTCTTCAAAAGCATTGGTGTGAATTGTCAATAGGCTCACTTAGTAAGCAAAATTAACAGATGCTGGTTAAAGTTCACGTGGCAAGGATTTTGGATTGATTTAGCACGGTAACATTAAGGCAAAAGGTGATAAAAGTGTCAGTCCTCGAGGATGAGCATGGAGGAGTCGGATGAGTTGTGTACTGACTGGTCATTCTGATTGGCAACTTTGTCCTTGTGCGACCCCACAGGCAGCCGATGAGAATGCAACCAGCAGTGCATGTTAACACCGGGTCATGCAAAGGGAAAGCACAGTACCGAATGCTTTAAACAACAAAAAATCCTACAAGGGACACAAGTCTTCTTATTGGCTGCAATGTGGGATCGTCTGGAATCAATCCAGCTGCTACCATGGGCATTATGGCTGTAAAGATCCTAGGCAGGAAAGTACAGACATAAAAAAGATAAGACTGGAGCAAAGGAAAGAGAAAGCATTCCATTAAAAAAAAAACCAAGAGAGGCATACATGGTACACGGGGTTACTTGGAATTACCACACAAGGACACGTAACAGGGAGAGGTGGATCTGCATCACTCAAGACAGCTCTCCTCAGTGAAGTCAGTCTTATGTAGAAAAAGCAGCAACTGCAACAGTTTCAATAGCTTTTGAATTTCTAAAAGATACCACTTTTCTGTTGTGAGGCAGCCTGCAACCTGGGCTGGATTTTGTCAAGGTATTACCACCTCTAGCAATGCAGAGCACAGTGCACATTTTTCTTCCCAAGAGATAAACAGGCACATACATAATGGAATGAAGGATGAAGGTGTATGTTAAGGAACACAGAACAGGACTCTGCTGTGACTCCTGGCTATTTGCACAGGGTTAGACAGGACCAGCATCACAGTTAAGGATTTTACAAATGTTACAGTCGATAGATTCAAGTTAAAAACCAGTATTGCAGGTGAAATCTTGAAGTAACCTCCTATGCAAGCTACTGGTTAAAGGGCCGGACTTTGTATTCCAAAAGAACCTGCATTGCTTCACATGCAGAACGATGCCAAATGCAGGCAGCTAAATACTTATTTGAAACCTTGCACCTACTCTAGCAAAAAACACTTTCTAGCTGCAAGACTTTCTTTGTAAGAGTTCAGCACTTTCACCACAGGTTACACAATTCATGCAACTCAGAGGCTGAGCCAGCAGGCTGGCTATCTGCCAACACACCTCCATCCATACCTGGAACACCCTCTGTTTTCCTAAGGATTCTCCTCAGAGGTTCTCCCTTGTGCCAAATATTTTTTTGAACTGTGGACTAATGTCAATTAAAGATTAAGTTGAAATCACGAGACACATTTCACGTGTGACCAAATGCAGCTCTCCCCAACACAGTCACTCTAACTGCCATCAGATTATAAATGAAAACAAGCAGACGTTGTATCATTAGCAGTAGCCAGGACTGCTATTTTTACTGTGCATTGTGGCACAGTCTGTGAGCTGCAGAAATGAGACAGACACATCAGCTTTTGTAGACTGCAAGAATGGGAAGAAAACTTATGGCTGTTTCAGGCATTACATCAGTGACAGACAAGCATGTATCCCTGAAGAGAAACAAAAGGGTGTTTTCTGCTGAAACAGAAGGAGCATTTTTAATCCTTGTACTTCGCCTCCACAGTAAAACTACACTATTTCATCAAAACTCTGACATGTGATGTGGTAGAGACAAATGTAGAAACCTATCAGTCAGGTCAGAAACCAGTTAAAGTTTGCCCCAAATGTGCAAACCCTGGGAGTGAAAAAATGTTGATTTAATTTCTGTTTTCCTTTCTTTATGGAGATGCAGCACAGAATCACCTCAGTGCACCTTACATGTCACAGGCTATGTGTACACACATCTCATTCCCTGAGATACTGTGTGCTGAAAGAAAAAGGGGCACGTTAAACAGGCAAGCATAAAACTTCTCATGAGAGGACAGCAACAGTGTTGCCTATTTCTGTACTTCAGCTTCTTGTTTAGTCAGCAGGAAAAGTCTGAAATGGAGGGAAGAGCAACTCTAGTTTCACTGGTAAAGGACTCAGAACACAGCATTACAAGTTGATGGTGGCAGGGAGAGACTGCAGGTGGGGCAGGGGGTGTGTAACAGGGCAGAACAGATGCTACACACTTGGGATCTTTGTTCTCTCCAGCAATTAAATGTCCTGGCTTTTAAAGCCCATCTACAAATAACACTGTTGACAACATACACACAGAGGAGTAGGGGGAAATAAATTCACACTAGACAAATCCTATCCAGAAAGGCTGCAAGAATAAGACAAACCTGAAAACTATTACCATCCTTCATCCTCCAGGTTACTTAAGTAGGTGGTTTTAGCTTCCCTTATTTAATATGATGGCTAAATCAAGAGAGCAGGAAGAAACCTGGGGACAGTGCATGACAGCTAAAGAAAGTGATTTCATCTGAACAGCAGGCTCAATATGTGCTTCCTCTGCCTGGCAGAGGAGAATTCTCAGCTTTTCTGAAAAAGGCCAAACCAACATGATTTTATGTTTCATGGTGTGCACTTTTAGTTAATCTGAGAAACCGATTCTCAGTCAGGTGTCTGAAAATGTGCACTGATTGAATGGTCTGGTGATCAACAAGTGCCTGATAAAGAACTATCTGAGAAAGAAAGCAATGTGATAACTAGTTAAAAAACCCTCCTGTGCCTCCTGCCACGGCTCCCTGCACTGCTTACCCCTGTATACAGAGGGCAGAGGCAAAGCTAATACCTTGTCAGCATATGCTCTGTCTTACAACATCTATTTACATTTTTATGCTGCCTTTGCTTCATAAATCAAGCATGGAAACTGCAATCAAGACAAACTGCATAAGCTGGAACCAGCCACCCTCCACAAGGACAATCCTTCAAAATTATTAAAAGAAATTTAAAAGAAGCTTTACAGTGGAGATCTTGAGAGATCAAATACTTTCATCATCATCATCATCATCATCATCATCACAGTTGCAGAAGGAAAGCTTAAGTCCAGAGTATATTTTCTAGTCATGTGAAAGGAAAGGTTCTCTCAGCAAAAGAAGCAGCTGGAGTCTACTACTGAAAATCATCACAAGTGCCCTCCTGACTTTATGGTGTTTTGGATCAGTCCAGATCTTCCGATGGAACTTACACTCACGGGGCTGGTGCTATTGCTAAACAAGGACTGAAGGCAAACACCAGGGGTTTGTGCTGTACACATAGTGCAAGTCAGGGTCTGAAAGCTTCAGTAAACAGAGAAATGGGCACAGTGAGGTGATGGGGAGATTGCTCTCCACACCCAACTGCTCCAGGCCTGCAGCTGGTGCCACTGGTGAACAACAGTCATTACACCTAGGGGCCAGGTGTGACACCCCACCACCTTAGGATCTGTGTGGTAAGGAACTGGGGCTTGCACCTGAACAGCAGCATTGTTCCTACAATCCTTGCATACTGAGATCCAGCACGAACTTCAGTTTTGGGCACGCAGGACAGGTTGCACAGTGCTCTGGTTAAGACCATGATTAGTAGCATCTCCCTTTGGAGCATGACCATGTGGCCTAGAAAAAAAAATCTATAGGAAGATCTGATGTCTGTGTTTAAAAGCACATCAGCTTGTATTTGCTATAATAAAACCCTGCAACACATGGTCTTCTGGTGAGCCTGAACTGTACTAAGAAGGAAGCATGAGAACTGGAGCAGCTTCTTGGCCACACTACTCCAGCCCATAAACACAACGTTTCTCACATATACACCAGGGATGTGGTTATCTTTATTTTAAAGTTGTCCTACCTATAAAAGGCATTTTGTAGTTGCAGACTATGTGAAATATCCTTAGAAAATATGCTACTTACAGTCGTTTGATTCCAGACTCAGGCTGAGTTGAGGGTTTTGATTGAATTATGGGTGTGGGTTGAGGGGATCTAGTTTCTTCTTCTGTTTCCTCACTTGAAAAAAAAAGAAAGAAAAGGTAATTAATGTTGTCCTTCCCAAGCCATGGAAGTGCTCTAAGTTGTAAAATTCAATCTGAGGTAGTACTATTGATGAAGAAATGAACAAAAGATTTGTTCCAAGCTCATTGTGTCAAGGAGAGAGAGGAATGCATTGAGCAAAAGTTCTACAGTTTTCATTGCAGACCTACTCTTATCCTCATTTTTGAAGTTCAAAAGTATGAAATGTTTGTAATCTGTCTAAGATTCCAGAGGAACCTGGGAGTTAGGGAAGGACATAGTTTTTCCCAATTTTGAGGAACCAGATTCAAACTAAATCTGTGAGCTCACAACCTCTGCTTTAAGCCTTTGCAGGAATACATGCTCGTTCAACACTATTAAAGAGCACATTTGTTGTTTCCAGACCTGCCCCATGGCTCCTTTTTGGATAGCATGCAGCAAGGAGAGATCTAACCTACCTTTTGTAGTATAAAAGTTCCTCTTGTAGTAAGAACACTTTAGATTTCAATTCATTCCTCTCATGAAGGACATCCCGGAGCTCCTGCAAGGTGAATCTCGGACGATTCGGATCTTTTAAGTCCATTGCCACCTTTTCTGACTCTGAGAGGCAGTCATCATTGCTTGGTTCTGTCTAGGAAGTGAAATGTGGGCTTTAACTTCACCGTGCTAATGGATGTCTAAGGACTTCAAAGTATTCATCAGTCTAGTTCCCAACCTCTTCCTCTCAGCACTATTAAATCCTCTTTAAAAGAAAAATGCAGCAATTAAAGAGGAGAAAAAATGTAGAATTTGTTTTTCATGTTAAAGACTGTCAGCAAGAGCAGCTCAGGGATCTGATCACTTTGGTCCTTCCTTTGCCCAGGGTGACTGATGGACTAGACTAGAAGGGACTAGTGAGCCTCTGAAAGACGCTCTGAGCTCTCTTTCACCTCTCTTCACTTGGTGTTGGGAGGAAGCTTGCAAAAGAGAAAGACATAAGTGTGAGCACCAGTCAAAGCCCTGTGCTCACAGGAATCTTTCACAGAGTTACATGTCTGGGAAAACAAGCACACACCAATTGTTTCCAGCAGGGCTGAAGACAAGGTCCAGCCTGAGTCACCTTACAGGTGCTAAGCTTTCTTGTGGAGAAATTCCTGCAGAATCCAGACAGCCAGGAAGTCCACTGAAAAGGGATAGTCCAATTTTGATAAACAAGTCTGTTTAAGGAATTCAGACTTTTAACAAATGGGGTAAATCAAACATCAGCCTTTTACATAAACACTGAAAAACCATCACAGCAGAGATCATGACAGTTCCTTCCAGCTCTTCCCACCAAAAGCAAGCTCCTTTGGATGTAAACATCTGAAGTGCAGGTTTAAGTTTATAACCCCTTAATGCCTTTATTAAAGAAGCAGGATTGGTGTTAGCACCAGGATCTAGCTACAAAGTGGAAGAAAAGTGTAGATGCATGCTAGATGAGGCATTTACACACATCTACCCTTGTCTCTTCTCTGAGAAGAGTTCAGTGGGAGCTTACAGGAATTTCATCTCCCACTCCCCAGTCTCTGTAGCTCCCAACAAGCCAGAACTTGCACTCCAGGCACATGGTGCAATTCCCAGGCCTGTGGGCTTCTTTTCTGCTATCTAGGCAGACTCCAGTAGTTGTGCAGAACTGTTTGTCCTCAACTGCTTGTAAAAATGTGGCCTGTAGAAACACAACAACACATCGTTCAGGTCCTCTGCTTTTGTTCCAGGCAGTGGCTGCACAAAGCTGAGGACCAGTCAAGGAGAATTCACAAGCTTCAAGGAAAGGTACTCAAAATTAAAATGCTCAAAAGCAGCTCTACAAGCCTTTAGAGGTCTGCAGGATTTCTATCAATCAAATCAATGCAAGGCACTCTATTCCAGCAAAGTACATTTGAAATGTGATGCTTTATGCAAGGACAGACTACAGTTCAGCACATGAAATCAGAGATGCCAGCAGCCAGGTCAGCCACCCAGACTCCTAGACCAGAATCCAGAGCTCCTATCTTGCATTGATGCCTCACTGGGACAGAGGCTGGAAATTTGAGGAGCTAAGCACTGAAATTCTTAAATGAAGTACACTTTTGGTAAGCCTGATCCTACTCTCTTTTGAGCTCATGTGTTTGTGAAACAGTTTAGGTATCTATTGAGGTATAATTTCAAGTTAAACTTGACTGGGCTAAGATTGATGCAGTATCAATTTCTACAGCAGTCCTCATCCTGCAAAGACAAAGCAGCAAAGGGACACTCACTTGTCCCTGTTTGATTCACCCCAAATGCATTTATTGACGAAGAATAAAAGAAGTAAAAATCAATGCAACCTTACAAGAGATTCAAAGGAAATTACCCAACCACTGTTCCTCTTCTTCACTCCTCTGGATTAGGATCCGAGTTGATGTCTCTTATTTTGGTTGTATATTTGCCCCACATCTTTGCCCAAATAATATGTTTTTCCTAAATTTATCTCCAATCAGCAAAGACTGAGCAGCCTGTAGCCAATGCAGATGTACGTGCCTGAAGCCAACAAGCAATGTCCATTCCGGAGCACGCAGCTATTCTAGCTCTTGCTTCCCACTGCAATTCCTGTCTAACCATCATCCTGGAAACGGCTCTAATTAGAAGAGGCACCATTGCGACGGAACTGATGAGTTAGGGAGAGGTAAAAGAATGCATCCTTTCTCTCCACGCACTGAAGGCACTTTCACTCCCGCTGGCTCTAGGCCTCGGCTCCACAACCCCACGGACAAAGCTGAGTGTCCTGGCTGAGTTAACAGCAATGAAATCATCCTTTTCATTATTAACGCAGCACTTGCCCAATGCAGCAGTGACACGTGAACACAACACTAGCTGTTACATTCTCGGGGGAGACAGGGGTACCCCATCAGCCTTTGCCTCTGCTTCTTAACGTACATTCCTGCCTAGTGCAAGGGAGTTGACTGTTTCACTCTCTGCTGCAGTCTGTCAGGCATTTACAACACCACTTGGTACTGGAGCTCTTCCCAACGCATCCAGTCGAACAGCTTGAGATGACAGCGCTCCTCTCAGTTGTTTCATATCATGATACCCCTTATCTTATTTTGTACTCTTCTAAGGGCAGCCATGAAGAGGATCTGGTGATGCAACAGATCAGAGATGGACCTTTTTCTCCTCTGGGTCCTCTCAAAGATCTCTTCAACTACTTATATGTTGATTTGGTAGCAATAGACCAGCTTGGTTGTGACAGATCAAAAGTGCCACACACACTGCAGGGGCCAAGTGGTGCAGAGCTCTGCATTGCCTCTGAGACCGCTCCTGATACAGTTTCCTTCCTACTGTGGTTCACACAGCACCACCACCATAGGGCATTGCACCTCTGGGACTCATTAGGGCTTGTACATTTGCATACTCACCAAAGCTTAAGCCATTTGTCAGCTGTTTATGTTTTGGAAAACCCAGACTGCTTAGGGGATCAGTTTGTTTTCCTTTGGGGATAGGGCTTGATGTGTACAAACAAAATAAAGCCAAACATGCTAATACAGCTCTTCCAAAACACTATGTGCCTCCAATACAAACTAACAGCTGATACTCCAGAGACTTTGGATTGCTATATGATGTTTTTAATAGAATACTCTCTTTTGAAGGAGTCATTTCTTCTGATATCTGGTAAATTCTGCAGCCTAAAGCACACCCTAAAGGTTACACTTCCTAGGACATGGCCAGGTCTAAGGGGAGAGCTGTTCTCTATCACAAACATCCCACTGCTAACTTGTGCTGTTGCTGTGCCTTCTGTGACAGTGGTTCCCTGTTTTAGGAAGGAGGGGTACGTTGCACTGGGTCATCATCCAATTTAACAAGGCCTTTCCTTTCACAGTGCCATGAGCGATGGTGCTCTCTCTATGCCACACCTCAACACAAGATGCTGTCCACAAGTCCCACCATTGCCTTTGATGTGTATCAGTATAGATAAGGTGTGATTTAAATTGCCTCTTACCTTTACCTCCTCCTCGTTTTGGCTGTCCTCACCCTGCAGCTTTTCTCTCAGTTTACCCAGCTCTGCTCGCAGGTTGCCCATCTCCTGCTCCTTGGTTTGCAGATACGCTTCTAACTCCACCTTCTGCTCAATCAGGGCCTTCCCCTGTGCTTCCACCACAGTGATCCGGTGCCTCAGGTCGTGGTTAATTTTCATTAACCTGTTCTGTTGCTGCTGAAGCTGCAAAACATCGATTCTATAGGTCAGCATCCATTCAGCCATCTGCCATCATGGTCAAGTCCCAAACGTTGAAGTGGTGGGTTCCTGTTGAATTTAATCTGTAAAATTCTGCCCCCGCCTTCCTCACCCCCAATCTGGCATTGCTTACAAATTCTACTTTATCTTAAAACCAGGCTATGGAAGTATGGGTGAGAAAGAAGAGAAATAGGAAGAGTCACTCACAGCCTCCACATCCTCATTTTTAAGTCCAAGTTCACGGTCCTTTGCTCTGATTTCGTCTCTCTGTTTATCTACCACTTCCTTCAGCTTCTTCATGACTTGCCGCTCTCTCTCTGACATTCCTGGGGGTTAAAAAAAAGAGAACACAGAAAACAAACTAAGGACAAACAGGAACTGCTGAAACTGAAAACAGTAACAGTGAGAAATGGTTAGGTAAAGACTCTGGAAGTTGCCTGCTGGTAGAATTGCAGAGAATCTGCTGGAAGATGCTTTAAAGGTTACTTCAAGAGTAACAGGGAAAATAGATGACACAATCCACTCCATAAAGCCACTCCTTAAAAAAAAAAAAGGAACTGACAGTCCTCAGGAACATTTGTAACAATGGAGTGACACAGTGAAACTACTACATCTTGCTGCCTCAATAGTTTTACATCAGTGATCACACTGTGTCCCAGGGAGCCTGGTTATCTGTGTGATAATCTGTAGAATCAGCTGGCCAAGACCCTGTGAAAACTGTAACAAAGATGGTCTGTATCCTCAGTGAGATCTAAATAACATCTCACTATTGTGGATTGCACCTAGATGCAAACCAGCTGAGCTGCACCAGATGAGAATGGGTTTATGCTGAAATCCAGTTATGTGTTGGGTGAAAGGGAGATGAAGCAGGATCCTCAGAGGGCACCTAGAACACAGATTTAGTCTGAATTATGGCCACATTTTCTCTTTCTGCTTTGCACAATTTCCCCATCCTGCTGTGTGATTCTTATTTAGAATAAATGTATCTCAGAGAAAAATACTCAGAGAAAAATATATAGCATTTCACTTGTGAAAGATGTTTGGAACATTGCCAAGAATCCAACATTGGTCCTGTTTGAAAATAAACAAAAGGATTCGACTAACCTGAAATCTGAGCAATGGATCATTGGGAAATGTCATGAACCACAAACCAGGAAGCACTCTTCCATTACTCACCATTGTGGTGATAATTGAGAATTCCTGGCACTGCAGTGATGGGCTCTTCTGAGCAAACTCAGAGCAGATGGTTCAAGTCTGTGAGATGATAAATCTGCCACACTAACTTTCCCTGATAACCTCACAGAGACGTGCAGGTGGATGGTCCTAAACTATCACATCAAATCATGTTGCACATCCCATAGGATGGTGTGAGGATGAAAACCTGTAACCAAGTCAATGTGTGGCTGCTCTGGCCAAAGTCCAGCCCAAGCAGGAGCTCAAATCTGCTGCTGTCTGGTTATAATACCTTTGGCAAGTATCTAGTTACTTGGGTCCTCACTTTCTTCCATTTACTATCTGTGAGTGCTGCTAATTCACTCACCTCTCTGGGGTGCAGTTCCCACATTGTGCATCAGAAACATGCTGCATACACATCAAATGTATCCAGCTGTCAAGTGTTTCCTAACAGCAGCTCAGACTTTCTGGTTATGTTCTTCCCTCATCAGAGAAATCCAAAATTTCTCCCCTAAGAGAACATAGTCTTTGTGCCTTTAGGAACTCCAGCTTGCAGATCATCTACAGTTTGATCTGATGGATACAGTAGAGCAAGACAAGCCAGAGAGAAAGAAAGGGAGTAACTCTTGGTGGATGTGCACTCCTGAGCTGTGGGTTGTCATGTAGGCATAAAAAGTGTACTCCTGTGAACATAGGGAAGAGCAGGTTCAATCTCTCATTGCTAAAGGACCTGGGGTCCCTCAGAGCTATGGTACAGAAAAGACCCACACTCTCCTCTCACAACACAGGGCCCATACACCATTGTATATCCACACATCTCACTACAGGTTCCTGGATTGACCCTCTGCAGCTGAGGCCTAAAACATCAGTTATGCTTAAAACAAAACAAACCAATCTAAAACTTTGCTTTGAGGTCTGCAGTGAAACTTTAGACTGGTGGTTTCATCCCAGTAGGAGCTAGGAATAGTGAGTGTAGCTATATTCATTAGGACTTGTGAGATGCTTTGAGATCTCCAGATAGCAGGTGCTATTTAAAGTACCATTTCAGCACTGACTGCTTTTCCTCCTACTCTGCTCATTTTTCTCCCTGGCATTGGGTGAACCTAAAAGGCTTCAATTGTTTGCACAGATCACTGCACTATGGTTTCTTTTCTTTCAAGAGGAGGGGAAAGGAAAGGTGGGAAGTGTTTGTGAAACAGTCACACCTTCTTCCATTTCCTTAGGCACTGGGGAAGAAATAAATCATTAAGTGCCCTAAATGTAAAGTAATTACCTCTAAATGATTCTAACTCTAATAAGTGCAAGATCTGAACTGGCAACACCCAGCTGCCTTCCCTTGGCACATCCTATGAGCAGCTTCCTGTGGATTCCTGGGATTGTTCCAGCAAGAGAAAGGAAAGCAGCTGGGAAAAAAATAATAGAAGAAACAAAAAGAAAAGAAAATCCTTTATGTTTACATTTAGGGACCTGCTTTCTGGTGTGTTTATACAACATCTTATCACAACAGGCCAAAGTGCCAGTCAGGGCCTGTGGCACTACACCTAAATACTTAGAAGTTTGCCCCCACTTTTGAGAGGAAATTGTGCAGCCTGGAACAAGAGGTTCACACGACTGATGACATCCTGCTGCTCGCCTGTGTTAGCATAGTCAGGCTGAGACAGTGAAACAGCAGCCTGCTTGTCCTGTTTTACACAAGTTGGGTCAAGTTTGCTTGTGGCATTTTACTAGGATAGTCCAATCAGTCAGCACCGTCAAGCAGTGCTCAGTTTCAGCTTGGGAGGAACAGCACTAATGGATGTTGCAGACTCATCTTTAACCTCTCTTGGGTATTCTTTCTCCTGCATGTCCTTTCTTTCTCTGCTCAGACTCTCAGCAGCTGCTCCCTGTGCAGAATACTCCTGTTAAGATACAGTTGCCTCTGCCTCTCGTAGTCAACTCCATCAGGCTGAAGTGAGGCTCGGTGAACTCTGAGGTGACTATTAATTGGCAAGGATTGAATCTCAAAGTCTTGCCTGCCCAAATCATTGGCCTTTCTTGCCTGTGCTAAAAATAACTCCTTTAACTGTCTGGTGAGTAAGCAGCAAGTTGTGGTGAGTAAGCAGCAAGCTGTTAATCCTGGGGGCTAGCCACTAAGGGGAGACATGGGCACAATGCTACATCGTGCCGAGGTACGAAGATTGAAGTGTGGACAAAGTTTGTTAGCTGAACTAAGGATTTAGCTTGAAAGCCTGTTTCTGTAGACTTTACATGTATCAAATCAAATGATGGAGACTGAAAAGCAGCAGCTTGGCTGTTTTTTGACACTATTCAAACAAGTCATTTGGGACTAACCTATCTCCATTCATTAATGATAACATTTCCTGAAAAGGAAAGCAGGGGGCTTTGATGTAACAGGTCTCAATAACATGATAGAGTTGTTACAAATTAATGTGGTTTGACTTAAAACTGAGGATTTTGGCAACAGAAGATCAGTGATCCCAGAATCCAATCCCTGGAACGGGACTCTGGGTTTTGTTTGTGTTATTATACTTGGGTAGACACAGTAAAAATAACATGAAAAGCATGCCTGGTATTTGCTTGGCTAGCTGAATGTGAAGAGTATGGCTATATTTAAATGCAAGCACATGAGCTGCAGTGAGCTAGACATCCACTGGGGAAAAAAAAAAGAAAGAAAGAAAGAAAAGGAGGGAAAAAAAAGAAGACAAAACAAAGGGGAAGCTTGTTCTTTATAGCACCATGTCAGTCTTGATAGTCTGTGACTCATCAGTGCCATTCTAAAATTTTGCACTGAGTTTGTAAGGCTGATGTTGAGCTGCTCCTGTGACATTAATTGGCTACAAAATTGAGCTGCTTTTGTTTTTAAAAAGTGGTGATCATGAGAGATTTAACAATTTTTACTGTAGGAAGATTTCATTATACTCCTCCCCATAACATGAGAGCAGTACTCAGCCTCTGGGACAAAGCAAGTGCAACTTCTGCAGTGTTGGACAGAGTTTTTTTCACCTACAGCAAGCCTTTATTTCATCCCACCCTCCAGTCCGCAAAAGGACACCCCTTTGATCCTAATGCTTTAACTGGTGAGCTGCAATGGCTCAGCTGTGTGGTTTGGTTTTCAGACCAGCCAGTGACTTTACAACATTCTCTGTGAGGGAGCCATGACTTTACTGACAATCAGAACCCACTGTGAAAGTGGAGCTGTGGCTTGAAGCAGTGAACCACAGTCCTGTCCAGGTACAAACAGTTCAGAAAGCCACCCACTTCCAGACTGACTCACCATCACAGACAGGTTTTGATGCTGGAGTGACGCTGTTACCATTCTCAGCTGTCCGCCCCATCTCTCAGCTCAAAGTTGCCTCATCCCCAAAGCTGCAGAGTCTTTTCCTTTTTTCCAACTCTTCAGCTTAAACTCCAGTTTAAGAGTCTATGACATGGACTTGGTAGCCAGCAGTGTAAAATTTTGTGCTATGAACTGTGGAGCAAATAGACAGCTGCTCATCTGCCTCCGCTCTTGGGGAAAGACCCATTTGCTGAGCTGTGGGCGAGAGCCCAGGATGGCAATTGCTTCAGTTGCTGCACTGAAATCTACCTGGACTTGCCAGTGTGAATCTCATGTCTTGAACTTCATTTTGCCTCAAGAAAAAAAGTCACCTGCAAATTGATTGTTTTAACTCTTTAGGATTCACCCACTCCCTGGGTTATAAATCTCTTCACTTACTCTAAATGAGCTACAAGTCCCAAACAAGGCAGGTAACTCAAGTAAAATCAGTCTCTCCTGTTCTATGGGAGTATCACAATGTTCTCCTAAAATATCTCCATAGGTGAACTGATAGAAGACAAAGAAATCTGCACTTGCTGCTTCACGAACAGTTATGCCAAAGAGATCGGCAGTTGAGCTTATTTTGGTGCATAATGGTGTGAAATAAACATTGCTGAATGGGTTACTCTGTATTAGAAAACGTAAGGAGAGCTTAAGAACGTTGTTTTGCAATATGCAAGCTAAAAAGTGATATGCCAAAGAAGGAAAAAGAAAGGAAGCTGAACTTTACTTTCAGAGATGCTTCTCAGCCAAACAAAAAGCTGTTCAGGCTTTTCTTTCACTCCTCCCTCCACCTCTTATCATGTCTTCAGTATCACCATGTATTCAGAGATTTTCTAGTTAGGTAAAGAAAAAAACCCAAACCCCAGACCTGCATTAATCTACAGGGAAAAAAAAAAGCCAGAGCATCCAGTCAAACTATTTTGAGAAAGTATTTGCTTTTTATAACAAAAGCAAGTACTGAATTTGAAGTATCAAACTTGCCTTCATGCTTCTGAAATTCCTCTTCTGTGAAATTAATGTCTTTGTGAGACAAGTTTGTCATCAGTTGTTTATTCTCCTCCTGCAGCTGTGCAATTTGGGTAAGAAGGTCCTGTGCTTCCCCTCTCCAGACATCCTCCACCAGTTCTAATTCCTAAAGGGTAGACCGGGACAACACAGTGATATTTTTTTAACATGTTAAGAGACTTTGACTGGACTACTTACAGATCAAACTAGTAACAGTTCTACTATGATTCTTACAGAAAACAACTAAAGGAAGACTACTTCGAGTTTCTTACAGGACATCTACTTTTCCAACGCCAGCATCAAGAAACCAACTATCGAAGTCTCCTTTTGCTATGTGCTGAATGTAAGTATAAGAGGACACAATTCTTGATGCAAACATTTTTCACACACAGTTTACCCAAAGGGCAGCTCCTTACACCCCATTTCACTGTGAGGACCAGATTAAGGGGACTGCTGTCTTAGGATAATCAAACATGAGCAAGGATCACCTCCTGCACCCCAGAAAGGCTGTTTTGAATGCCCCAGCACCATCACACAGTGTGGGCCAGGGGGGTCAGCATTAGGCACGCTCATTTGGACAGAGCTGCATCTCTAGTCTAAATTTGTTACGAAACACAAGTGTAAAATAATGAGTGCATGACACTGCACAACAAGCCCAGAGCTCCCAGTCCACATGGCAAACACAAAACAAAACTGTGCTGCTTCTTGTGTCAATTGTTCTATACTGAACGTCTTGAGCGGCATCTACGTTAGTGACAGTGAGACCAGTCACTACAGCTCCCATTTGTCAGGACACTGTGTGTCAAGAGCAGCTGTCACCAATCCTGGTAAAGGTCAAATTAGGATAAAAAGTAGAAGGTCCTCAAGGAAAAACAGTTGTATTTAGAGCTTTACTTGTTCCAAAAGCCTTTGCTGTAAGTCAGGCTTCGCAGAGAGGGAATATTCTCTGCTCCATTTTCATGTATGTACTTCAAACAAGAAAAAGAGCTGCATGCCAATCCCTGGAGCCAGGCTGAGTCACTGGCTGACTTTACATTCATCCAGCATGCCCCTTTCCTACCTAACAACAAAACACATTCACACAACAGCCCCGCCAAGCGCTGCTCCAAGCTAAAATAAGCTCTGCCCAGAGATTAAAGGATAGCTTTCTGCTTTGAATGTATGCTTTGATAGTGGGAAACCATGTCCCTATTGACTTTTGGGTCCAAATGGCATTTTAGTCCAGCATTTATTACTGCATTGCTGTCATTTGATAGAGCTTGGCACAAGTTATGCAGAAAATGCTAGATGGCAAAGATATGCAGGCTTAATAATTAAGAAGTAAACTTAATTAATCACCTCTCTTTTACTTGAAGCTCATTATCTTGAGAGAAAAGCAAATCTGTAACGAAATCTATATTGCCAGATACCTAGACTATTTACCGTGATGCTGCCTGTTACCACTCTGAAGCCAAAACAACGCAGTGACCTATTTTAGAGAACAAATGAGCACATTCCTCACTTACCAGCACACTGATAAACCAAAAGAGAAAGGACACAAATTCCCAAACCATCTCAACTTATATTCTCTGCAGCCACACTGAAAATACACCACTACACTAAGGTTTGTCTAGGCAAACTTTCTATTTTCTTGCTGATGAACTGGAGCAGAAATAAACTTCTGAACCTTCAGTAGAAGTAAGAGACAGAGAAGGCAGATCTAGGGGCTGGTAGGTGCCAGTCAGCTCAGGAAACTCCAGGTGGTTCTAGGCCAGGTTTATAGGCAAAACTTTACCTGTAAATCTGTTTAAATGCTAAAATTCTCAAAACCTGATGCTTGCAAGGAGCACTAAAAACTTGCCTGGATTGAGTTTTGGAGGCTTCTGAGTCACAGCTATTTCTCAGTCTCTGGCTTCCTCTGCTTGTATCACCTGTCCTGTGAGACAGTTTGTCTTCAGACTCACATTGCAACACAGATGACGTGACACTATTGTTCTACAGGGACTCAGGGCACTGAGAATCAATTCCATTTTTGAATACTATTACTAATTGTATTTTCCCTGTTAAAGTATATTTCCCCCCAAGTTCTGTCTGGATTGCCTGAACCCTCCCTGAGCTGTTTTGTGACTATCAGAGAAGCTGCCAGAGTAGTGATGATGAACTGGGGGATCAGTGACCTCTAGCAAGTACAGTGTGGGGCAGCTGGCACCTTTAAGGAAACTTTTTAACACATTTTTGAACTTCATAGAGATCTACATAGAACATCAACCTGTACAATGACATCAGCTGTTGCAACCGGGTCCAACTCAGTATCCACTTCACCCTGCAGCATTTTGTAGATATCTGAAAGTACTGCTGTGGGCTGCAAGATAGTGGCCTCTGAAATCAGTGGGGAGATCTGGCTTACACCAGTTCTTCCCAGACATGCCTTCAAAAAACCTTCCAGCAGCTTGGGCTACTTTGATTCTAGCAGAGAGCCCAGACACAGTATGTGATCGGCACACTTGCCTCCGAGTTAGATCTGTCAGCAGGGCAAAGGCACAGCTTTGGTACACACGGTTGTATCTATTCTTTAGACCTTCTTACTTCATGCTCTATAGACTTAGCAGGGCTTTATTCAGTCAAGATCTTCTATCACCCCTTTCCATGACACTTCCTCTGCAAAATGTTTCAGGCATTGTCCTGGATATTCCCTGTGCTGACTCTTTTTTAAAACACGATACTTGAATTTATTTAAATTAAAGCCAACTCGTGAAGTCTGAGATCAACCCTTCCAGAAATTCCCTGTCTCCTCTTCCTTCTGAATCTGTGTGTGCAAGCAGGAATGGCATGAGGCAGCAGGGATGATTTAGCACAGTCACTAGAAGAGACGTTTCTTTAAGTCAGTTGTCTGGATGGTTTTAAGAATAGATTTGCCACTTTTACTGCAGAAAGCGGAGCAGCTCATGCTGTCCTGCCTCATAAGAGTAACAGGATATGGGAAATGATCTCTGCCTTAGGCTTTGACAGGCGTAAGGTCAGGGAACGCTAACAACTGTCCCAGCTCAAGCCAAGGGACAACATCTTACCACGAGAGGATGGAGCAGGAATCCGGAGAGCGCTCCTCCCTACTCTTCAGCTCTAATACTGCCCTGAAGTCACTTTGTCCTCCATCTCTCTCCTACGATTTTCCTACTCGATGAGCGTGCCAGGAAAACTAGACTGCCAAGTCCTTCACAGCTCCGGAAAGTCTATAGACAGGGACTTTTCCCGGCCTAGCAAGAAGCAGCACTGTCCTCTCATCAGGAGAGGGAACGGAGCGGGAGTCCTAACCGGGCAGACACGAGGAAACGCGGTGACCGGGGAAGGGGGGGAGAAAGGGAAGGAGGAAGGAAACTTCCAGGGTGTGAGGGGAAAATAACCACCACCACCACAGCGAAAGCCCCGGGGCCGCTACGGCAGCACCCGCGCCGCGCCCGTCAGCCTGCCCCGGCCCGCGCCCCCCGGCCCGCGCCCCCCGGCCCGCGCCCC
>WBNH01012207.1:30992-54032 GCA_013401255.1 Urocolius indicus
GGCCTGGCTGTGCCCCCGCCGGCCCCGGCCCCGGCCCCGGCCCCCCCGGGCGCACCTTCTGGTGCTTGCGCTCCTTCTCGATGCGGTCCATCCTCTCCAGGCGCAGGCGGTCGAGCTCCAGCCGCAGCTCCTCCATCTCGGGGTTGATGTGGTTGCGGCTCACCAGCACCTCCAGGATCTCCAGCACCCGCACCACCTTGGGCATGAGGCGGGCGATGGCCTCGCAGCCGTGCTGGTCGATCACCCGCTCAAACTCCTGCCCCACGGCCGAGGCGATGTCGTAGACGTCCATGACCGTCAGCTCCGCCGCGTTCTTCTCCAGGGCGGGGGGCGCCCCGCCGCCGCCGCCGCCCNGCCGGGGGGCGGCTGGGCAGGGCAGGGCAGGGCAGGGCGGGCCGGGGGAAGGCCCCGCGCGTGTCCGCGCCTCGCCGGCTCCCGGAGCGCTTCCCGCCGGCGGTCGGGGGGGGAAGGCGGCGCTTTGCGGGGCTCCGCGGGCGCGGGCGGCGGAGTAAGCGGCACCGCAGGCGGCCGCTCTAAGCTCGCGGCATCGAACTCTTCTGCCCAGGGCTTCGTCCTCAGCGGGTGGAAACCCCACGTTCGAGGGGTCAGAAGTCACAGCCACGAGTGTCGAGGATGCCGCGGGGACGAGCCGCAGCACCGAAGCACGTTTGCGGCTGCGGCAGGGCTGCACCCGTGTGCCGGTGGCACGCCGCGGGGCCCACGAGCGAGCACAGTGCCCGTGTTCGGAGCTGACTTGTAGGGTACCAGGACAAAGGGGGTGACTTGTCATCCTCTCTGAAGTCGTGGGGTCTCCCCCATCTCGGCTCACCTGTCGTCAGGTTTTTTAGGCAAAGTAAGACTCCCAGGACACACACGTTCAGAGTGTCAGTAGGTATTTCGTACGTGCCAGCAGTTTGCAGGCATGGTTCCACTTACAGAGGAATTTCAACTAAACCCAAATGTATTTTTCTGTTAAAGTGTTTCAGTACTTTTTCCTTCAAGTGTGACTATGCACTTTAAAGTGTTCAGTCAGAGGTGCTCTGGAGGAGTCTTTACAGAGAAATTAAACCTTCCATGAAGTACTTTTAGGTCTCAGTCCTGCCCCTTGCTGTACACAACACAGGAATAATGCATTGTGTTGGACAAGATGCTGTGAATGATGTCAGACACAGGAACTCACGAGGAGAAATGAAAATGGAGTGGCAAAAGCCAAGTTTGGAGTGACTGATACACGCTGTGTGTTGTGAACACAGCGTTTCTTCCCTGGTTTTGGCGAATGCAAAGTGTTCAGCGCAAGTGAATGATGTGAAATGCAGCACTGTGACACTCAGACAAACTTTTTAATGCAATACAGTCAATATCTCATTACAAAGTGTCAGTCCCTTCAGGTGCTGTCGGTAGGCATTGTCATCACTGAGCTGGGAGGCCAGAAGGACAACAAGGCTCTGAGTTTGACATTCAATTGCCTAATTTAGAGTAATCATCAATGATAGCCTGTGAGAATAATATCTTTCTATTGTTCATGAGATTTATTGCCAAAATTGAGCACCACAGGGTATTGCACAAAGTTCCAGAGAGAGCATAAGGATGAATAACAGCACAGTCATCCTCTCTTGGCAAAGGCTACTTACAAAAGCGGGAGAAGGGGGACCAACACGAGAAGAGCATTTGGAGAGCACTTGGTAGAACAGATCTGCTGTGAAATCAGCGTTTTGTTCAAATTGGAGAAAGGAAAAAAGTTCCTGTGTGCAGAATTCAGAATGCAATGGGCTCCCATTGCTATGTACAAGTGCTGGTAGAGGAAAAAAGTAACGATTTAGAGAACATGCTAGTGACAAGGCACTAACAAACCAGCACAGCAGCTTATGCTATGGAAAGCAGTAGGTTTGAGGTTGCTTTGACCCAAACTCGTGGAAGTTTTCAGTGACTTATCAGGAGAGAGGTCTCTTATCCAGTCACCTACGTGACCCACAACTCCTCAAGCTCTAGCTGACAGCTTTCCCTTCCACCCGCTGAGCCTGCAGGAACTCTGCTGGCTCAGACCTGGCCCCTCGGCTGAGATGAGCAGAATTTCCTTACAGGAATCAAGTATTCCGGTTACATTCGTCACACACTGAAATAAACCCGCAGCATCTGAGTAGCCCCAGGAGGGCAGTGCCTGGTGCTCACTCGTCAAACCCAAACACACCAGTCTCTCACCAAGAAAGACACGTTGTGCTTTAGTCTTTAAACCTCCTGCAGGTAATTAAAACAAGTAGTCACGGAAACGGACTTCCCTAAGCTCCGGCGTGACCTGCCGTGCTGAGCGCGAGGTTCAGCTGGGAGCTGGAATCTAAGCACGGCCGGGCGCGCGACGGCGCCTTACGCACGGTTCAGCCGCGGGTGATGTGTTCCTGTGCCCACAGCCTGGGCTTGCCCTTTACTGTCTCTGCCTTACTGTGGCAGACGTGTGTTTCCCGCGCTCCATCATCGCCATGGCCATCGCCAGCCGCAGCCGCGCGGAGCCCGGATCGCCGCCAGCCGCGCTCCCGCCGGCGCGCCGCGGCTGCCTGGCCACGCCCCCTCAGCCGCCCGACAGCCAATGCCGCTCTGTCTGACAGAGCAGGTCTCCCTCGCCTTGTTCCGATTGGCTCCTCGGCGCCGCGGCTCCGCCCCCGCCCCGCGCCCATTGGTTCGTGGCGCCGCGCGGGCCCCGCCTCAGCGTCGCGGCGCGCTCTCTCCGAGCGGCCGCCGTAGCCGGAGCCGTACGTGGCAGTGGAGCGGCGGCGGCCAATGAGCGGCGGCCCCGTGCCCCGGAAGGGGCGTGTCGCGCGCCGGAAGCCGCGTCCCGCCCCGCCGCCGTCCCGCCGCTGGGCTCCCGCTGCCGCTGGGCTCCGCCATGTCGGCGCTGCGGGCGGTGCTGGCGCTGCTGGCCGCCCTGGCCGCCCCGGCCGCCGCATACTTCGTCAGCATCGACGCGCACGCCGAGGAGTGTTTCCTGGAGCGGGTGCCGTCCGGCACGAAGATGGGGCTCATCTTCGAGGTGGCCGAGGGGGGCTTCCTGGACATCGACGTGGAGGTGAGGCGGGGCCGGGCCCGAGCCGCGGCCGCCTCAGGGGCCGGGCCTAGGCGGGGCGCGGAGACCCCTGCCGCGACGTCCCGTCCTCTCTCGTCGGGCCGCGGGGAGTAGGGCCGGGCGCTGGTGGGGAGTCGCCAGCCGTTCAGCGGTCCGGGGCCCGCGGCGGGCGCTGCAGCGGGCAGCGTCTCGCGGCCGCCGNGCCGGGCCGCGGCGGCTCGGGGCAGCGGGCGGGAGGGCGGCGGCGCGGATCTTGGCCCCCCGGGCCGGGCCTGGCATGGGGGGTGGGCCAGCTCGGAGGGGACGCGGTAGCTCTCGCGGGGGATGATGCTTCCTGAGGCTTTGTGCTGCCGCTGCGGAAGACGCTCTCCCTGCTTTCGGAGCCAGCTTCTTGGGGTTTCCTTCGGTGTTCTGTGCCATATCGTCTTGTCAGAATGAACCGTGTGTCGGGAAGGAGGCACAGAATTACACCGTGCCAAAACGTGCTGCTTGTTCTGGTAACAGCGTGTCTCTCCTTGAGTCAGAAGGTGTTGGCTTTAGTCAGGTTGATTGACAGCGTGAAAGTTGTAGGTAAAGTTTTTTTGTTCAGTGAGACATCAAACCAGTAGGAGAGTAATCAATAAGAGTTCCCTTTGTCTTGGTGAAGAGCAGATAGTTGTTCGTTTGGGATAACTTAACCATGACAGAGTTGTTGCTGGGAGGGAATGGGATTGTTTCAAACGACACAGGGGCTCTGCTCCAGGACAGTCAGGAAGCTGCGAGGCCCCATTGCTCCACTGCTGAGGGATGCTCAGTGGCTGCCTGTGGTGGCCTGGACTCCTTGAGATCATGGTGACCACAGTACTGATGCCCTTGGTCTGTTTGAAATGGTGACTGTAACAATACTCAGCTGTGTGTCTAAAGCAGTGTTGACATATAAGAGAATGGCTTTTATTTCGCACTATTCTGTTTTCCTTTCTCGGGCCAGAGATAAGGTTTCCCCTGCAGTTGTTAACTTGGCCCACAGCCAGGGCTGTCCAGGGTAGTGTATGGTTTATTTGTTCTTCAATGCCTCTTATCATGAGTATGGGGAGACAGCAATGCTGGGCAGGGAAGGAGGCTGCTGTATGGTTTTACTTTACCAAGAATTTGCTTTGTGGTTGGGGTTTTGTATTAAATCTGTGCAGAGAAATGCATCGCTGCTTTTGAGCTGTGGGAGACAAAGCATGGAGAAGGCCAAAGCAGTCAGAGTACAGATGGTATTGGTAGCTCTGCCTGGAGTAGCTTCAGAATACTCCTGCAGTGCTGTAAAGATGTGTTTAAGATCACTGTATTTTGTTTTCCTCATCCAGATTACAGGGCCTGATAATAAAGGGATTTATAAAGGCGATCGAGAGTCCAGTGGAAAATACACGTTTGCTGCCCACATGGATGGAACGTACAAGTTCTGCTTTAGCAACAGGATGTCCACCATGACTCCCAAGATAGTGATGTTCACTATTGACATTGGGGAAGCTCCAAAGGGGCAAGACATGGAGACAGAAGGTGAGGAGGATTCCTGGAAATGAAATGGGCTCCATCTGGGGAGCGTTTCTCTACGTGCATGACTTGTGAACTTGCCGAGGAGTCTCAGAGCTCCTGTTTCTTCAGGCTGTCTAGTTAGCTGTCCTCTGTCACAGCTAAAATGGATAGGGGTGGTTTTTTTAGGACAATTTAATGTGAAATCACCAGAGAATCACTTGGCCATCTGCAGAAGCTAATGCTTTCATCCCTTAGTCCTTTCATCAGTCCCATTCTCTGGTTCCCAGTTTGCTCAGCAGTACAGAGACTGTTCCATGCATTAGTTGGGCTCTTTGGTGGATCTGCTAATACCATTTTTTCCCTCTTAGCTGTGTAAATGACTGTTTTATCTGCGGCCTGTTGTCCTGTACTTGTGTTCATCTCTTACACTTTTCTCTAGGTGGTGGAGATACCTGGGATGGTATGTGTACTGCTTTTTGAAAGCTCCTTAGCATCTTGTCTCTTGCATACGTTTATTCACTAACAGCTAACGTTTGCTTTTCCTCTGTAACATTTGTTTGTAGCATGAGAATGTCCTTTTATTTTTAATAAACTACATAAAAGGTCTGATTCTGAGCAATGCTGAGCACCTGCAAGCTTCCATGGAGAGGTTGATACACTTAGCAGCTCTTGGGATCAGCTCCTTGGACTGTCCGTGACAGTTTGTCTTCAGGTGGTGATTTCTGACTAACAGAAGATTTAATCAGGAGTTTTATGTGAAGTAAAACTAAACCAATGGACAGCCAGGATATTTTAGATGGTGTTTGCTTTCTGTTGCTGAAGTGAATGTTGAATAATCAGGTACTTTTGGAAGCAATAAGCTTCTTTTAGGTTATGAAATATCAGTAATGTTACAAGGGGAAGATCTTCCAACTTGTAATTTGCTGTCAATAAGTGAATGTACCAAGTAACAAGTTAGAAAGTTCTGTTTAGAGAGGCAATAAATTATTGTTTCCTATTTTAGCAAGTAAATAACTGTGTGCATTGAGTGCTTGGAAGTATCACTTAAGACATAACAAATTCCTAACTTTAATTTTTGAAACGATTCAGTTAAATCCTTGATTGAGCCTCAGTATGCCTGTGGTAAAGGATATTAGTGCAGCTTTAAAGCTTTGAGGCCCTTTTTCTTGAGTATATTTTCTGAGTGTGTGTAAAGAATCCTTACAACTGTAGATTTTTCTCTAACTAATGAAGTGCACTTACTGCAATAGCTGTGAAAAAAAAAGGCTGTGAAAGAAGGGATTTATGACATTAGCCAAGTGGGATGTGGTTTGCACAATTACTCCGTAGATTGTAACTCTAACTTGTGTGAGTGTTGTTCTCTGATCCTCTTCGATGGTTCCCCAAATGATGTGTATTTTCAGTAGCTTTATTTTCAGGTTGTGATCTGAAACTACTTAGAAATAAAAAGATGATAAGGTAGCTTGCAAGGCAGGGATGTCCCTTCAGTGAAACGTGTGTTGGGCTTTGATGCTTTCACAGAGAGCTGATTGGGGCTGGGCTGGATGATCTTTCGAGGTCCCTTCCAATCCTTATGATTCTGATTGCCCAGGGCCAGTTTGTGGGATGATATCTTGAACTTCTCTTGGTGCTAGAGAAGCTTGACAGTTGCTTGCACAGTGTATCTCTTTGTACGTGGATAGTTGTGAGAGCACAGATATCCTTAGAAGATCCTAGGCTTGCCAGTCAAATCACCACATCTCAGATCTCTCACCCTTCCATTTACTGAACCCTCTCAAGCTAGTTTTCTATTACTGATTTGGTATTTTCCTTCTCTTCTGCTTTCACAACATAAGAGAAGCTGAAGCCAGTTCCTGCCCTCCTGCAGGCCCCTCTGGCGCTGTTTCTGCTGAGTGCTGCGCTTCAGCTAAGCCAGAAGATCACCAGATACGATGTGTTGCTTCAGAACGTGATCTCGTTTTGCCAGCATCATGATCTTAAGCTAAATTCTCAGCCATTCTGTGGTTTGGGTTTTGGTTTTTTTTTTGCAAGCTTAACAACTAGGGAAAGCTGTGATGCTGAGATAATTGGCTTGGAATGTATCAGACAGTATTGGCAACATAGATACTAGCGTGTGATATCGATTTCTTGTGTCCTTACCTTCTGTTTGTCTGGAACGGTGTGCCCACGGTGGAAATACATGGTCTGTACTGACTCTAAATTATGTGTCTTCTGCCTTCTAGCTGGATGTGGAAAAAGATGTTTTCCTGCTTATTTAATAACCACAAAGATGTGTCAGGGAAATGGCACTGCAAGAACTTGACTTTGCTGTGAGGATGGGAAGTTTTCAGCTGCACAGAGTCTGTTTCTCAGAGCTTCTGGGACAGGAAATGAAATATAACTGTTTCTAAGATTTAACAACTTGGGGTGGTTTTTTTTTTTTTGGGTCAGTAACAGACTTTCTGAAATTATTCCACAGCTCATCAGAACAAGCTAGAAGAGATGATTAATGAGTTAGCAGTGGCCATGACAGCTGTAAAGCATGAACAGGAGTACATGGAAGTTCGTGAAAGAATACATAGAGCAAGTAGGTGTCTTTTGATGTAAATGCCTTCTCCCCTCCCAAATGAACTTGCAAAATGTGATTTAAAACCAAAATAGCTTAAACCAAGTTGTGAAGGACCTGCCTATGCAGCAAAGGATGTGCTTGATGCTTGCAACCTTCTTTCAGTTGTCTCACCTCTCGTGTAATGTTGTTCTGCAAACTAATTTTTGCTTAATTGGTGTAAATTCTGTGGTTCTTTGAATGGCACAGTCATGGAGATACCAGTCACGATACATTTCCCAGACAGACTTGGGCTGAGCTATTGCTTCACCCTTGAAGTGGGTGTGGCATAATAATGGAGCTGAGGTCTTTTGAAAGACTTAATTGAAATGGAGCAGAGCTGCTGTTACTTCCAAGTAGGGAGTATGGTCAGTCAGAACCCTCACTTGCTGAACTACAGCTTTAAAGTATGGCTGAGAGCCCTCAGTAGTGCATTAGGGGAGGCCCAGTGAGAATAGAGGGCAAATATCTGACATGTGAAAATCTGACATTAAGGCTGTGGGCCCTCGACTTTATACCCCAGGAATATCTCCACAGTTTTGTGACTTCTGTTAGGAATGGTCTGATTTGAGAAAAGGATGAATTTTTCAAACCAAAGGTAAATTAGAGATTAGAAGTTCCCCACTTGACTCTTGAGGTGGTAATGTGCAACTTTTACTTGAAATCAAACAAGTGGCTTCTATTTGGCCTCTTTGAAGCTGGGCAGAGTAGAGAAAGGTGCTGCCATATGTGTCCAAAATTGAGCTTAAAACATCTGCTTAGATCACACAGTTTGAACTGTTAAAAAACATCCCCTCACTCAGCTCTTGGGTCTCACCTCTGAGATTGCAGAATCCTTCTTGGGACACCTGTGGTGATGGGATACAGATACCAGTGGTTCATGTGCAGTGCTTCAGCTCCAGAGGCAAAACATGTTCTGAGATCATTTCAAATGTGTTATTATTTACTATGTTTTCTTTCTTTTTATTTCCCCCAACAGTTAATGACAACACAAACAGCAGAGTGGTTCTTTGGTCATTCTTTGAAGCTCTTGTACTAGTTGCCATGACACTGGGACAAATCTACTACCTGAAGAGGTTTTTTGAAGTCCGAAGGGTTGTTTAAGATACTTTCCTGGTCCCGGATTTCAGTTCCACTGTCTACCAAACATCCTGGTCACAAAATAAAACAAAGAGTCATGTAGTTTCTGAACCCTCTTTACTGAACTGTAAAACCCGAATTGCTTACGTTCCTTCCCAGGTAAAAACAAAAGGAATTGGTTTTGTATATCTCTGTAGCAAAAGCTGTGCTGAAATCTTGTCACTGAATTGGCATATGTTTTCTCACTTCAATCTGCCTAGTCTGTATGCTAAGCCAGGTCCAAGCCAGCTGTAATTCAACTGTAGTAACAAGCTACTTGATGTCTTTTCTAACCCCCTTCCCCCAGCCCCATTTTCACAAGTACTTTCGGTTCTGTCTAGGGAAACGGTACAAGGCCCTAAGGTGACTGTTTGCATCTCTGACATCTTTAACCCTGCAGCAGGTGTTATAAAACTGAAATAAATCCCTTCCTCACTTACATAAACTGCCAAGGCGAAGCCATTGGAGCTTTATTCTGATAATGACTAGAAGACAGCTGACCGCCTCCACTCTGCTGTCCACACCCAGTTGCTGTTTCAGAGGAAATCCTCAGCGACGGTCCTAATGACATCATCTTGGTCCCAAGGTTCTTTTAATCCAAGTAGTTGATGCAAAACCCCATTTTCTCCTTGTTATGATTCTGGTCATTGTATGGTTTTGAGGTTGAAGGCAGTTATGTGCAGTGTCTTGGCAAACAAAGAGTTAACCCTTTGGCTTTTGCGGGTCCCAAGCTCAGACTGTTGATGCTGCTGCAGAAAGCAACAGTGTTCAGGAAACCTGGATCCCTGCTGCCAGAGGGTTAACCGTCCTGAGCGGTTACTGCCACGCTATGCAGTCTCTGCCTATATCTGCTCATAATTAGCATAATGCTGAACATTGGTGTGGTTTTTCTCTCTTCCTTTCAGGCACATGTAGGTTTGTTTTTGTATAAAGTTCCTTTCCTCGGTTATCTGATGATTGGCTTCAAAATCAAAGCGGCGTCTGACGTGGGTGCTGAGCCAGGATTATGTTGTGACTGATGTATATTAGTTGTAATCATTTTTGGGGGTGGGGTGGGGTCTTTTCCAGGGGGGAGCATCTACAAGTAACACACAACAGTTTTGTACAATTAATTTAAGATTTGTTACAGGTTTTCATGTTCCAGGTAAAGTTTTTTCAACCTCGGGCAAACACTTGCAGCAGTTCTTGAGAAAGGTGCCTGTTACACCTTACTGCAACTGTTGTGTGCCAATATTTTTGTGTAAAACACTTAAATTGAATTCTAAGATGTACATTTAAAAATTGCTTGTGAATCTAAATATGACCCAGGTTCGAGAAATAAACAAATTCTTTAAAAAAAGAAACGATTTCCTTCTTTTTTTTTCCCTTTGATTCTTTAAGGCAGCAGTTTAACACAAAGCCTGTGTGTCAAGTAGAATCATTGAATCATAAAAGAGTGAGGGGGGAAAGGGCCCTGTAGAGCTCCTCCAGTTCAAGCTCCTGCTAAAGCCGCTTCCCCTGGCCCAGGGGGCACAGGAAAGTGTCCAGGTGGGGTTGGAAGCCTGCTGAGAAGGAGCCTCCACACCCTCCCTGTGCAGCCTGGGCCAGGGCTCCCTCACGTCAGCACTGAAGGAGTTTCTCCTTCTGTTCCAGTGGAACTTGCTGTGCTCCATCTTATGTCCATCACCCCTTGTCCTGCCTCTACAGACAACAGAAACAAGTGTTGCCCCGTCCTCTTGACAAACACCTTGTAAGTACTTACCAGTGTCAATGAGATTCCCCCCTCAGCCTTCTCCAGGCTCCACAGCCCCAGGTGCCGCAGCCTCTCCTCAGCAGGAAGATGCTCCAGTCCCCTGATCATCTCGGTGTCCCTGCACTGGTCTCTGCAGCAGTGCCCTGTGCCTCTGGAGCTGGGGAGCCCAGCGCTGGACACAGCACTGCAGCTGAGGCCTCCCCGTTTCTCAGCCAGTCCCGTCCCCCGTTCAGCGCAGGCACAGGAGCTGCCCGTGCCCGCCAGGCGGCGCTGTTGCCGCCCAGCTCAGGGCGCGGGGCGGTCGCAGGGGGCGGAGCGGCCGCGGCAGCGCTCCCCAGCCCGCCCCAGCGGCGCAGAGCGCGCCCCGCCGCGCCGGAACCAAAGTGCTGCGGCGCGTGTTTCCGCGGGGCCGCGGCGCGGGCGGCGATGGACGCGGTGACGGAGGGCGGCTGGGGGTCGCTGCCCGCCGCGCTGAGCCCGGGCGTGCTGCGGGCGCTGCGGGAGCTCGGCTTCGCCCGCATGACCCCGGTGCAGGTGAGGGAGCGCGGGGCAGGGAGCCGGGCGGCGCCTCAGGAGGGACGGCGCGGGCGGGGGCCCGGCCGCAGCCCCGGCGCTGCAGGGCGCGGCGGCCGCCGGCTTCGGGCACGGCGAGGGAAGCCGCAGCCCTCTGGGCTCCCCGGCTCGAGAGAGACAGGGAGCTGCTGCAGCGAGGCCAGTGCAGGGACACCGAGGTGCTGAGGGGACTGGAGCGTCCTCCTCACGAGGAAAGGCTGCGGGACCTGGGGCTGTTCCGCCTGGAGACGAGAAGGCTGAAACAAGAACACCTACGGTTACCTAAAGGGTGGGTGTCAGGAGGCTGCGGAGACCCTTTTTCCTGTAGTGTCCAGCGACAGGACACAGGGTAACAAGCACAAGCTGGAACACAGCAAGTTCCACTGGAACAGAAGGAGAAACTCCTTCGGTGCTGAGGTGAGGGAGCCCTGGCCCAGGCTGCCCAGGGAGGGTGTGGAGGCTCCTTCTCGGGAGATTTCCAAACCCACCTGGACACGTTCCTGTGCCCCCTGAGCCAGGGGAACCTGCTTTGGCAGGGGGTTGGGCTGGAGCAGCTCTGCAGGGCCCTTCCTACCCTCACCATGCTGGGATTCTACGTAGGCAGAGAGCTGGGATGTCTTGTGTGGGGATTCAGCCTCTGAGATTTGCTTCCAGCACAGCCAGTTCAACTATTCATATGACATTTCTCTTTTGTCTTTTTTTTTCCAGTCTGCAACCATTCCACTCTTCATGAACAACAAAGATGTTGCTGCAGAAGCAGTGAGTAGCTTTTTCTTGGTCAAGTTCCTTATTTTTATCGACTTATCTCTGGAGCTGAGAGAGAGCTGACTCTGTTTCCCTTCTTACAGGTAACAGGCAGTGGCAAAACCTTAGCATTTGTAATTCCCATTCTGGAAATTCTTCTCAGACGGGAGGAAAAATTGAAGAAGCTGCAGGTAAGGTGGTTGTTCTGTTCTGAGGATGTTTCTGTGACCTGCCAACAAGATTTGAGGACTTCAGAAAAGTGTCAATAAGGAGAGTTGCACACACAACACGTGACTGTGTGCTCAGCTCTGGTGTAACAGTAACAGCAAAGTGGTTAAAACTAGAAAAGAAATCTTGAGGTGCTTTCTTTGCACTTAAATATAATGTCACGTGGTGTCACAAATTCCTTTTGTCTTCCCTGTGCAGGTTGGAGCTATAATTATCACACCAACGAGAGAATTAGCTATTCAAATTGATGAAGTGCTTTCACATTTCACTAAACACTTCCCCAGGTTTAGGTGAGTGAACCTGAGGCTTCTCGTGACCATCATTTCCTTTTCCTTGCACTTCTGTCGTTTGTAAAATAGCAGAACGTACAAGGTGGCCTAAATTTTCTCTTGCATTGCTTTTAGTCAGATTCTGTTCATTGGTGGTAGGAATCCCATGGAAGATGTGGAAAAGTTTAAAGAGCATGGGTAAGTAGATTGTCAGTTATATTTATCGGTGCCTTGCAGCTGCAGGTTTCCCCTTTGGGCTTGGGTTTTGCTGGTGCTAAAATGTGCTGGTACTGCAGGAGTGTGTCAGGGTGTGTGCTGGGGAAATGGAGGGTGCTTTGTCTTGAGAGACAGACACTGTAATGAGACAATGGGGAAACATCAAGTGTGGCATCGGTACCGTGGATGTGCTGTGGCATGAAGGACACTGTACAGTGTGGTCAGCTGAAAACTGACAGAGAGAATCATTGAATCCTTTCAGCTAGGAGACACCTTTAAGCTCATGGAGTGCAGCATTTGTCCCAGCCCTGGCAACCACTAGACCATTTCCCTAAGTGCAACATCCAGCTCCTCCAGGGATGGTGACTCCAGCCCCTCCCTGGGCAGCCTGTTCCAGTGCCTGACAGCCCTGGCAGCAAAGAAATTCCTCCTCAGATCCAGCCTGAACCTCCTCTGGTGCAACTTGAGGCCATTTCCTCTTGTTCTATTGCCTGTTAGTGGGGAGAACAGACCAACCCCCACCTTGCTACAGCTTCCTTTCAGGTAGTGAGAGTGAGAAGGTCTCCCCTGAGCCTCCTTTTCTCCAGACTCAACAGCCCCAGGTCAGACCTCACTGAACGTTTTGAGCTCTGTCCTTGCCAACGTTGTGCTGGCAGTAGGCTCTAGGGAGACTGAGACCATGCTGGTGAGTGATTTTCTGAAACATTGGTGCTGGTACCAATGAAGAAGCCTTGAAACAATCCCATTTGCCACTGGCTTTTACACGGAAGTACCAAATATTGCTTCTAGCTGATGGTTGCTTTCCATAGTTGCTGATTGTATTCCAGCCTTCTGTTACCACAAGTGATGTGCTTTCACCTGAGCAGTTGCCTCCCATCAACCCAGCGCCCGAAAGGCACTGAATTGTGAATACAGTGCAAAATGAAGTTGTTTCCTGGAGGCTGCAGCCTGTCTGCAGCTTTATGCTGTGGCAATAACTTCAGCAGCTCCTTGCAGAGTCACAGAGCTGCCGTGTGTCTTGTTCACCCACAGCGGGAACATCATCGTGGCAACCCCAGGGCGCCTGGAGGATCTCTTCAGGAGAAAAGCAGATGGGCTGGATCTGGCAAGTTGTGTGAAGTCCCTTGATGTGTTGGTGTTAGATGAAGCAGACAGACTTCTAGATATGGGCTTTGAAGCAAGGTATTTAATTAATGCGTTCTGGTCATCCTTCTGAGGTTTTAAATGGGTTCATGCATGGTTGATGTAAATGAGCGTGGCCTACAATGACCTCTAGAGTTAGCTTTGTCCTCTTTTCTTCTTTTATCTCTCTTTGCTCTGTAGACTACATAAAGCAATTGCCAAGGGGGAAGAGAAACTGGAAAGAGTGGATCCATGCATTTAAATGTTCTTTTTCTCTGACCAGTGTCAGCAGGTGCTGTATTAATGCTGAAGTGTCATTGTTTACATACCAGAATGGCTTAAAACGCTCCTGACAAATAAGCTTTGATGTCCCTTTTCTCTTTGTCTCGAAGTGGAGATGATTAGTGCGGTAGAAGATTGGCACTTGAGAATAAAAACTGTTTTGTTGGTAAACTCTCAGTTCCAGGGGTTAGGCTCCTTTCTAAGCCTTGGGTCAGTTATGTTTTCCCTGTGCTTACTTGCAGTTTGAATGCCATTCTGGACTTTTTGCCCAAGCAGAGACGGACAGGTCTGTTTTCAGCAACTCAGACTCAAGAGGTGGAGAACCTGGTGAGAGCGGGGCTGCGGAACCCCGTCCGCATCGCAGTGAAGGAGAAGGGGGTGGCAGCCACCAACACACAGAAAACTCCAACACGCCTGGAGAACTATTACATGGTGTGAACCTCTGTGCTTTGTGGAAGTTTCTTCTTCTCTCTCCTTTTCTCCTGATTGTAGCATTAAGTTTTGAAGCCTTGGCCACTTAGGATCCCTTAGGAACCAGAAATCTCAAAGACATAAAAGCTTTTGCAGGTTTTCTGAAGGTCAGCAACTTAAAGATCTAAGTTAGCAACCCTGTTGTTTCCTGCTCTGTGTGTTTGTTTGGCTGGCCAGGACTTGTAACCCTGAAATAGCCACAGTGCTGTGGCTCCTGGACCTGCTTACAGTGAGTGGGTGTGGGAGGAGATTTTGGCGATTTCAGAAAAGCAGCCGAGGGACACTTGAGATAGTGCAGCAGGAAGAGGTGTCCTGGCTAGGGGTGGGAACAATGAGAGCTTAAGTATTTGTTCTCACTTAACATACATACAAGAGTAATATGACGTGTAATAAACCGTGCTACAAATGATTAGTATTAAATTATGCCTGTAGGTGTGTGTCAGTGCCCAGGGAGTGGAGGAAACAGGCAGATCACTGTGCATCGGGTCCATTTTCTTACTTGTCTGTTTTTGTCTTTCAAATAGATCTGCAAAGCAGATGAGAAATTTAATCAGTTGGTGCATTTTCTTCGACAGCACAAACAGGAGAAGCATCTGGTCTTCTTCAGGTAATTCTGGTTGTGTTTTGGTGTGGGAACTGTGGTGTTTTATTACTTGATTTAATTAATTTATGTTATTACTGGATTGCCAAGGACACAGTGATTTGGGATTCATCTTAACAGCTGTCTTGTAGAATGAGGTGCATAAAAAGAGATGTCATTGCTTCATGTGAGGATTGTGTTGAACTTTATTAAGCAAAACATAAATTTGACTGTAGATGATGATACTATAGGTGATATGTTAATTGTGAGAATGCTGTAGAGATTTAAATGGAGATGAGCAGCAGAGTGTGTTTGTGCAAGGTCTCAGACGACTCCAGCTCGACTGTCCAAAACACGTTAAAACCTCAGCATAATGTTTTGCTTTTCTGCCTTCATCCCAACAGCACGTGTGCCTGTGTGGAATACTATGGGAAGGCTTTGGAATCCTTAATTAAACAAGTGAAAATAATGACCATTCATGGCAAAATGAAACAGAAGCGGAACAAGATCTTCACTGAATTTCGGAAGCTCCCGGGGTAAGAACCAGCCACAGGAGAAATGGGAAGAGATGTGTCATTTCACCTGGCTGCATTCTGTGGCTGCTTTTAGTGTGGAAGAGTGGTGTTGGGGAGAGGAGAAGGACCACAGAGTCATAGAATCATTTTGATTGGAAAAGCCCTTTCAGCTGCTGCAGTCCCAGCCCTGCCCTCACCCTGCCCAGCCCAGCACTGACCCACAGCCCTCAGCACCTCAGCCCCACGGCTCTGGGATCCCTGCAGGGCTGGGCACTGCCCCAGCTCCCTGGGCAGCCTGGCACAGGGGCTGACACCCCTCTCAGGGAAACAGTTCTGCCTCAGCTCCAACCTCAGCCTCCCCTGGGGCAACTTGAGGCCATTTCCTCTTGTCCTGTCATTAGTGTATGAACAAGAACATGGCAACCCAGTGCTTTAATTTACCTGCAGAGAAGCGTTGTCAGCTTTGCAGGATGTTATTAAGAGACTCTTGCCTTGTTAGCTGTCAGTTTTTTATTGCATGGGACCTGAGTTGTAGGAATTTACAAGACAAATATTTGCCAGCAGACTGGGAAGAATGACTGTTTGAAGTACCATGCTAAAGTTATCAACCTCTGAAGTCTTTCATTAAAATGTTTATAGTATTATCTTCATCTGAGGTGGACACAGAGGTGATGTAAAGATAGAACTTGAAGGAGGGAATTGGTTTTTCTTAGTGCTGTAATGTCAGTCACATTCCTTTTCATAAACTTCTGTAACCATTTAGTTGGTAAAAGCTGCAGCTACTTCATAATGTTTTGTCTCTTTTAAAAGCCCAAATGTCTTAAAAATGTTTTATACCTCACTCTGTAGTGTGAATGCAGAATACACACAGCTGGGGGGAGGCTGGCTCTTTAGTTTCATGAAAGGATGTTTTTTCTTCCTAGTGGCATTTTAGTTTGCACTGATGTGATGGCTCGTGGCATAGACATTCCTGAAGTCCACTGGGTTTTACAGTATGACCCACCCAGCAGTGCAAGGTACAGCTTCAGATCCGTTACTGGTCATGTTTACTGGGGTGTTGGGGTATAAACTGGGGACACACAGCTGCAGAAAACACATTTAATCTCTGCCTGAAGAGTGAACACACCAAATAACATGTGAGCAGGGGAGGCTGAAGCACTGCAATTGCTGTGAGTGGGAGTGACTTTGTGTGAGTCAGAGGGGTGCTTGCACTGATGTGTGTGAGGCTTGGCATGAGAGTATCAAAGAAATAACGAACAGGGGTGAGAACAGAGATGAGAGTGAGGATAGAGCTCCTCAAGGGATGGTTTGTTGAAAGCTCATGTGAAAAGTGCTTTTCTGTGTATTTGAACTTCCATTGTCATAATTCTCCCTACAACTTAACCTTCACCCCCAAGGCTTCACCCCTTGCTGTAGCCTACAGTCCTAACCCCCGAGCGTGACTGCTCACACCTCTCTTGTATTGCATGTCACTCACTCCTGGGGTTTAGTGCAGAAGTATATAGCACTCTGGCTTTTCCATTCCCCAAGATTTGCCTTTTTACTCCCTGTTTTTAACACTTTAAAACCACTCAGAACACCTCCCACGAAGTTGCCCCTGTGTTGTGTTGTTTCAGTGCCTTTGTGCATCGGTGTGGCCGAACGGCTCGGATTGGCAACGTGGGCAGTGCGCTGGTGTTTCTGCTTCCCATGGAAGAATCCTACGTTAACTTTCTCTCAATCAACCAGAAGGTTAGTAGGCTTTTATTTTACCCCAAGGCAAGAAAGAGCAAGGGGACAGGCTCATTGATAGGAGTTTTGAAATCACAGGTTGTGGAACTGAAGTCCATGTGCTTACGTCATGGTTTAGCAGAGGTGCACAATTAAAGAAAGACAAGAGCTGCTTATTAATCACCAAGTGCAACTGCTAGAACACAGTTAACTGCCAGAGTTATCTATTGAGTTTGTAACAGGAATAGGTGATGCACTGAGTAAGGAAAAGCTTTTCATGTCTAAGGGTGTAGACTGAGCATTTCTAGAAGGGCAGCACTGCCTCAAGCTCCCAGACCCACCCCCGCCACCACCACGTTGACTTTGGCTCTGATAATTCCCTGTGCCTGGGGACCTGCAGTTGGGGGTTTATTCCAATAAATTCTCTAGAGGCTGCTGGTGAGAACGTAGCCTGGTAAGCACGAGGTGGAGACATTGCCTGGCTGGAGCTGCAGCGTGTGAACACTTCTCCTGGGCTGGGACAACTGAGTCTGGGGTGATGGTGAACTGGTGAGGGGAAAGGACCAAGTGAAGGGGCAAAGGGGCACAACTCTGAAGCTTAACTGGGGAAGAAGTGTGTGTTTGAAGTTTCATGCTGCATTTAAAGTCATTTGGTTGAGCTTTTCCTTCAGTTTTATATTTGTTTTCCGGTTTTCAGTGTCCCATGCAGGAAATGAAACCACAGGCAAACGTGTTAGATCTTCTTCCCAAGCTGAAGTCCATGGCCCTGGCTGACAGGGCCGTGTTTGAGAAGGGGATGAAAGCATTTGTGTCTTACATCCAGGCTTATGCCAAGCATGAATGTCACCTCATCTTCCGAATCAAAGGTAATTCCCAGCAGGGGCTGGTGTCTTTTGAAAAGAATAGTAAAGGTTGTATTTGGTTTGGGGGAAAAACCCCACATACTGTGACTGTCCCCAAGCTTCAGCTGCTGATTGCTGGTCTCACATTTACATTCTGCAGCATCAGAGTCTGACAAAACTTATTTTTTCAAGCACCCTGTTTCTGATTGTTTTCAAGAGAAAAACATTTAATTGGTGAGTCTGAGCAAACTGCCACGAGCATAAATGGAAGTGAGGTAATACAGTTACTAGCACTCAGTATAGAATGCAAACAGCATGGTAAGAGAATGTTGATTTTGCTTTGTTTCCTGTGACTTGTTAAATGAACTTTGTATCCATCAGGAAACTGACTTTCTAACCTTTCTTTTAACAGATCTGGATTTTGCTAGTCTTGCCAAAGGTTTTGCATTGTTAAAAATGCCAAAGATGCCTGAACTGAGAGGAAAAAGTTTTCCAGACTTTACCCCAGTCACTGTTAATACAGATTCCATTGCATTTAAGGATAAAAATCGAGAAAAACAGAGACAAAAGCAATTAGAACAACAAAGAAAAGAAAGAGAGGAAAATGGAGGGAAAAAGAAATTCATGAAGAACAAAGCCTGGTCCAAGCAGAAAGCCAAGAGAGAGAAGAAAAAGAAAATAACAGCTAAAAGGAAGCATGAAGAGGTAAACTGTGTCCGTTCTGTTGAACTGCATGCAGTTCCTGTAGCACAGCCACCAGCTTTCAAAGGGGAGACTGCCACGGGTCTTTGGTTTAAAGGAACTGATGGCTGTAACTTTTTAGGACCTCAACAGACAAGCTTAAAATATTTTAGAGAAGCTTTTTAAAGCCACACACTCAACCCCGTTCTCAGCACTTCTGCTGGTCAGTAATGCAGCCAGCAGTGACAGCACAGATGTTTATTTCTCAGGGCTCCAGCAGTGTGCCACAGTGAGGGACAGAACTTGATTCTTCTTTTTTCTTTGCTTTCTTAAGTTCTCAACAAGCGTAACCAAGAGTTAGTTTCCCAGGTAGAAACTGAGTGTTATTGTCTGCTTGGATACGTGTGGCAACATCTGTTGTCAACTTCTCTTGTGTTTACCTGTATAGAATGAAAACCTTTCTGTGTTGTGTTTAATTTGTTGCTTTTCAACTACCAACAGGGTTCTGATATTGAAGATGAGGACATGGAAGAGTTGCTGAATGACACAAGACTCTTGAAAAGATTAAAAAAAGGAAAAATTAGTGAGGAAGAGTTTGAGAAGAGACTAACAGGCAGCCAGAGTAGACTCAAAGCAGAAACTGTTGCTGACACAGAGTCTGAAGGTTGACACTTTCACATTGAAGTACTGCCAGTTTCAATAAAACTCCTATTTTTAATAACAAAATAAGGATGCAGAGACGAGAATTGATCTCATTTCTTCCTCAAATGACCTGGCATCCATAAAGACACACAGAGAAGCCTGCAGCTAGGAACACAGCTAAAAGCACCCCACTGGTCTGGCACGGCAGAAGCTGCACCTTTCCCTGAGCAGCCTCGTGCACCTTTTCCTGCAGGGTTTTTTAGGTGTGCCCCCCAGGTCAGTAACAGCATACCTCAGCATCACTTTGAATAAGGCATTTCATTTTACATTATCAAAATACTCCACCCATCTTTAAAATAATTTATTTCGGGTCCTTAGAAGCTGTGGTACTTTTTAACAGTGGTCCATCCACAGGTAATGTTTTTTAAAACAAAACTCAAGAAGGCTGATAATGAACTCTTACAACATCATTTCCTTACCAAGTCCATGGAACTTGTATCATTTCCCAAATTCTTACAACTGTGATAGTCAATGGAAGAAATGACAGCTCCACTGAGTCCCTTTGCTTACAGGTAGAGTTTAATAAGTTCATCGCTGACAGCTGAGGGAGTTAACACACCCAGGTCTGTAAACAGCAATGTAATTAGTGATGGTGATGTGTAGTCGATCCAGGGATGCTCCTCTGTTAGATTCTGACTGGTTTTCAGAGTGTCTGCTTTGTACTAGAAGGAAACAGAGACCATGAGTTATTACACCACTCAAGGGCAAGTTAAAAGCTCTTTGGGGAAAGAACTGTACTACAGTCTGAGGCAGATGTTTGTGGTAAAACTGAACGAAAACAGTTGTTTTAAAGTGGTGCCACCATTGTCCCAGCTGTTCTATGTTGTGTGTGAAGTACAATTTGTAGTTCTGCAGTGGGCTGACTGAACTTTTTCTTGTCCTCAGCTGCACTTGTCCCCAAAGGAACTGCTTTAGGAACTAAATGTTAGTATTATGACAGATTCTGCCTGGATGGCACGTGACTAACATGGAGCAACTCCATATTATGTACAGTGAGCTACAGTGGTGAGATCCAGATAAATGAAGATATGGCTGAGATGGAAATTTTTCACAGACGTGTAAGTGTGCACCTTAGCTGGCTAAGAACTTGAATGCCTCTTACCTTGAACTTGTCTGGGACATCCTGCTGATTTAGAGGGAAAAGTCTTACAAACTTGAAACTTTCTGCTACCACATAAAAGGGCTTATTCTGAGCTTTGGCACACACAGCAATTTGGTTAGTGCCAATCTGTGGAGACAGACAGAAAACAGCAGCCTCAGTGCTAGTGTGACAACACTGCCCAGTTTCCAACAATAAATAGTTTACTAGGTAACATCCAAATACAAAAGATTTTTCAGAAAGCCTTGAATTCTTCAAAGAAACCACACTTTTAAAGGTCCAGAGTTTACAGAATGATGTGAGAAACTCACTACCTATTACCTTGTTAATAATGCCTCCGCTTTCAACTACACCTTCAGCACCAACTAACACCAGGTCCACTTTCTCCATTATGTAGCTGTTCAAAGGGGGGAAAAAAATCCAAGTCTTACTGGATAATGTGACAAATGACTCGCTGAACACAACAGAAATGAACAATTCAAACAACCTTTTCATTTTCTGAACCAGTTTCATCTACCTAAGTCCACATACTGTTGCACAGCCCGGGACTGAGCTTTCATCTCCTTCCCTCACAGGAATATTCAGTAACTGTATCTTCTCCAGCTATAGCTGACCTTGGCAATTGTGTAAATGCTGGAAGAAGCCCAAATCTGAAGTTACAGGAACACGGGTGTCTGTGGTAAGATCCTACCTACATGGTGAAGTGACAACCTTGGCCAAAGACACAGGATGCTCCTCATCTAATCCTCCTTTCTTTACAACCCTCTCATAGGTTCTGTTAGCTGGAAATAAAGATCTATAAAGAAAATCATCAACTAAGAGATATTAATAGACCTAAGGTGTTAAACAGAACTTCTAGACTTACTGAAGGCACTCTCTTCCCTAGACAGAGGTGCCTTGCTTTTGCACACTGCTGTGTATTCTCTTGGGCATTTCACACTTAGGCAAGAATTGATTGTATTGTAGTTCTTTCTTTTTCCATGTTTTGGACTTACACTAAGCAATAGTAATTTAGCAACTAGCTTAAGAAACTCCCAAATGGTAACACGTATGCAAGGGAAGGAAAACGTAGCCTTTTTGTGTAGCTTTTTTACAGGTATCCCCAAGTTCCACACTGAGGTCTGGCTACTTTTTCCATTCAAACATGCAGACATCAAACGCTGGTTCTGTAGCACACATCGTCTCCCAATTCTGCACTGAAAGGTGGAACTTGTTTAGCTTGTTTGATGACTGTGACCAAGTAGCAATCTCTGTAGTCTGAACAAGCTTCTAAGAAACTGAAATATAACACTATCAACGTGAAATCGTGTTTAATGTCAATAGTGACTGTTACTAATGATCAGACTCACCCAACTGCAGCATCCAGAATCACAGTCACAGGAATGTTCAGCTTCCTCAGGGCTTTGGCCATTTTTTGCCTGTTAAAAAACAATGCACATGTTTGAAGCTTAGAAGACATCTTTAAAGACAATGATGGAAAAATACTGTCTGAGACCCACGACTGCCTGTGGTCTTTTGCCTGTGTTTTTGCTTCTGATGTGCCCTCTGACAGAAAGGAAGTTCTGGTGTAGAAATGGAAGCAGACTGTAACAAACCTAACAAAAGTCATGAGTTTGTTTTAGCAGTCAGGAGTCACAGCTGCAGAAAAATAAGTCAGTGAACTATTAGTAAGGTGACACATTAAAACTGTCTCAGCTTTTCCATCAGTAGGGTGTAAGCAACCAGTGCACTGCTAGAAGTTCTTTCAGTGAGGCTGGCAAATGGTACTGAACATCCTTGTTCTTAGTGAAAGGCTGGTTATTGTCACCCAGCACAGAGGATTTGTTACCTCACACAGCAGTGGATGCTCTCAAGAGGGAAAGCTTGCTGTCTTGCTCTCGGTGATATAGTTTCTTTGGCATCTTCAAACATCACTAGGCAAACCTTTTGCTTTGTTGTGCTTAGGATAACACTGATTTATTTGGCTACTTTTGAAGCAGTCAACTAGAGAATCAGTTGTTTCCCACCTCCCAAGGGAAACATAGGTTGTCTGCACTCACTGGAAGCTTGTAAACCTTGGAATAAGATCTAGATAGAACTGTAACTGGAAAATTCAGTACTGAGACATTACTTGCCAATACTGGTTTTATTTTACTTGTCCAGCCTAACATGGTATCATTAGTGATGGTTCCCATTTAGAATGCTGCCAACAAGCCTAGCAGCTTTATTTAAGGTACGACAGATTTGATGCTAGCTGTAATGGACCCTGCTGACCAAGGTTAAGAAGTAGTAATTAAGGAGTACTTGCCCTGCTTGATCAGGCTGTGATTCAGTAACATAAACGCTGAAGCGCTTCTTCGACTCAACAGCTGCTTCTAACACTCTGAGCACCACCCTTGAGTAGGCATGTGTCAGTATTCTCTGTAAAAAAAAAAACCCCAAACGACAGACATTACTTTTTGCTGAGCTTTGGGAAACCTTTGCTTTTGTTAATCGTGTCAGTGGCTTTGACTTCACACGACCGTCCATCAGTGTCAGTAATGTACGTCACTGGTATTCTACAAGCCACAGGCCAGCAGAGCTCTCTGTGAGCAGGATTTTATGTAGCCAGCTCTGATGTGGCCAAGGGGTGATCATCTAGTACTTTAAACGCAAACTTGAAGCTGTGACTCCTCGGCACCTCTCAGCAGGAGAGCACAAGTTAAAGCTGGGAGCGCGTGGGAACTGAAGTAGGGCAGGAGATGGGTCTTAACAAAAGTAAAGCGAAGGGTGACGTTGCACCTATGTACTTGCAGAAGCCACCATCAGACAACACTGTTGTGAACGTTAATAAACTTTTCCACTCCCGCAAAAGCAGCTGACGAGAGCGCCCGTGCCTCAGCCTACTTACAGCTCCATCTCTGACGAAAGGATGACACAGCTTGGCGATCTTGTTCCGACACAGAGAGACTTTCGTGAGGAAGATCTCCCCGCGCTCGATCATGATTTCTTTGCACTTGGAGTAGTCCTGTAAAACACGGCGGCGGCTGCGGTGGGGCTGGCGGGGGGGAGCAGGCGG
>WBNH01012207.1:54817-72306 GCA_013401255.1 Urocolius indicus
ACTGGCGGGGCACTGGCAGGGGACTGGTGGGCGCTGGCGGGCACTGGCGGAGCACTGGCGGAGCACTAGTGGGGCACTGGCGGAGCGCTGGCGGGCACTGGCAGGCACTGGCGGGGGACTGGTGGGTACTGGTGGGGCACTGGCGGGCATTAGCGGGGCGCTGGTGGGCACTGGCGGGTACTGGCGGGGCACAGCGCGGCTCAGCCTGCGGGCAGCCCGGGCAGCCGCGTCCCTCCGCAGCGGGCAGAGCGGGGCTCCGTGCGCGGCGCTGTCGGCCCTGCGACGCCTCAGTGTGGCTCCGGGGGCCGCTCGGTTCTGCCCGGCGCTTCTGAACCGTGCGTGGCCCCGGGCCAGCCCGTGTGCTCGGGACCTGGAGCCGCCACTCCGTGCCGAGTGACACTGTGGCGTCGCTTTTGCAGATGTGGATCTGAGCTTGCTGGTGATCGTCATTGACGCCAACCCCATCTGGTGGGGAAAGAAGGCGCTTGGAGAAGCCGAGGTGCGTCTTTTTCACTTTTCTTCCCTGAGAGGGGTGTCAGCCCCTGTGCCAGGCCGCCCGGGGAGCTGCGGCAGTGCCCAGCCCCGGAGGGATCCGTGGAGCTGAGGTGCAGAGGGCCGTGGGTTAGTGGTGGGCTGGGCAGGGTGAGGGGGGGAATTAGCCTTTGATTCCTGAGCTGTGCTAACGTTGTCTGCTACAGTGGAGATCATGGATATTACAGTGCTCTGTGAACAGGGCTGCCTGGTGGTGTGTGTTTGTCAAAGCTTTTTTTTCCTAAATGCTTGAAGAAGAGAGGAAGCTCCTTTTGCGTCTTCAGGTTCTTTTCACTGCAGCTATTTGGGAGACATCTTGTAAATTACTGTAAATGTTATCGTGCTGTGTTGACTTTGTTCTTGCTTTTGCCAGTTCACCTTGTCAAAATGCATCGATGCAGCCATGGTACTGGGAAATTCACACTTGCTCATGAGCCGCAACAGCAGACTTGCTGTAATAGCGAGTCACACACAAGAGAGGTACAGTTGCTCCTCACCAGTGGAAAGGCTTAAACTGCCTTAAACCCTATGTCTGTCTCCTGGTTTTCTTGTTGAAGTGTGTGTCATAGTGCCTTAAACAAAGCAACAAAAAGGCTTCCAGGACAGTAGGGAGGTTTGAACAGATCGTCACTTAAAAGTGTATGGATGGAGGATGACAGAGTGCATGGTGCATGACAATGCAAGTGGCAGAAGATTCCTGTTCAGTGGATGTTTTTCCTCCAGATGTTGAGAGTCTCAGGATCTACCCCTAGATAGGCGTGCAGGCATGGCATCTGTGTGCTCTCATAACTTGAATGGGGCACGTGAATGTGGGTTTTACCCCATTTGGGGTTTGCTGGTTGCCTGCCTTATGGACTCTCCTTAACGTCTAAAGTATTAAAATGATTTGAAATTATACTCCAGAACATTGTTACCTACAGATGACTTATGGCAGTTTTTCTCACAAGGTGAAAGACAAAACACAAATCCTTTGGGTTTTCTCTGTTCCAGCCGGTTTTTGTACCCCGGGAAGCGCTGGGCTTTGGCAGATGTGTTAGGAGATGGTAGCTCCATGGAGTCAAATTGTGCCGGCAGCAAGGATGGGAAATACGAGTTGCTGACAGCCATAAATGATGCCATTGCAGAAGAGATTAAAGACCTCATGACAAAAAGTAAGGAAGAGAAAAATCCAGGCTTAATGTGCAGAGTTGCAAAACACTGGGACTCTCGAGGAGCTGTAGCAATTCCCTTTGTTTTGACCACATGAGTTTCAGTGTGTTTAAAGTGGATGAGTTTATTATGTTTCACACATCAGGCCTCTGCAGTAATACTGTTTGCCAAAGATGGAACTCGTGGTATTTGGTATGGACAGCTTCCTCAGCTGGTTTTAGGTGTAAAAGTAACTTTTGCAACTTTTCTTGCATTGCAGCTGACATGAAGGGCCAGCAAACAGAAACTCTACTGGCAGGATCACTCGCCAAAGCACTTTGTTGTATCCTCCTGATCATGATGTCTTCAAAGCCTTCATTTTAAGGCTGATTCTTACAATAGTGATGAAATTTTGCTCTTCTTGTTCCATAATGATACTCAAAACTGAAATGTTTGCTTGGTAACTGTGAGTCGTGCTTATTAAAGTGTGTGTTGGTGAAGGTGGTGAGTATCTGCTGTGGATACTGCAGCTATTTCCAACAACAGCATCTTGATTCCTTAATGTCAGCTGATGCAGATATCAACAAGATAAGCAAAGAGGTGAAAAGTAAGGCCTCTTCTCCTGTTTTCAATACTTGCTCAAGTATTTGAGTTGGAATAACAGACACAAAGGCATATTTACATACAAACAAATGTCCATATGTTTTGACAAAGCCCCATTTCCAAAATTGGCAATAACTTATCCCTCTCGTTTGCATTTGCCCAGTTTAAGCCAGGTCTATGTGATGATTAAAGGACTTGATCATTAGTCCACATTTTCTCTTGAGTGCAAGTGAAAGGGGTAAAAGTGAAACTGGAATGTCTGTAGAACAACTGAAGGCTGAGAGCAGCTCTTAGGAAGTCACATGATGCACAGATCCCCTTATAAAGGGGTCACTTGCGGAGCAGCGATGAGGGTTGAATTTATTACTCAGTTTTGGTCTTGTGACTTCTAGCCAGGAAAAAAAGCTATTTGTGCAAATAGTTTTGGGGGGAGCATATTGGTGCAGAATCAGCTATACATTTCAGATTGCTTTAGTCAGTGAGAAATACTGTGTAACCAGCAGTCAGTAACGAGCTGCTTTGCATGGTTCTTTCCTGATAAACATCTCTCTGTTCTTGGATGATAAATAAAATGGATCTGCTTTCATAACAAATCTGAATTAGTCCACAGGTGTTTGTTGCTGTGTCACAGTTCCATATACATATTTTACTTGTTGCTGTGTCACAGTTGTCTTAGATGTTACATATCTAACTGAGATGTGAGATGCTACAGAATTAAAAGGGCAAACAACAGGTGATAGAAACAACACGCTCACTTGTTTCTTTTTCTCTTTAATACTTAGCCAATCAAGAAATGAAATCAAGGATTTTGGTAAGAAGTTTTTCCGACAGTTTGTTTTAGTCTTGAAGGCTGGTGATGGTGTGTAGGCTAACAGGTTTGAATTGCTTTATTTAGGTCATAAAAGCCGCAGAAGACAGTGCCTCGCAATACATGAATTTCATGAATGTGATCTTTGCAGCACAGAAACAGGTGAAGATGGTATTTTTTTTTCTTCTAGATCATCTTTTATTAATGTGCAGGAGAGCAAAATTTTTCATTTCACGTGATTATGTTCTGATCAAGTGGAAGAGCTTCCCTATGGCTGTGGTGGTTGTGCAGCTGTAACAGCACCTGCATTTCTGTATGAAGTGTATTTATGGCAGAGACAGGTCACAATGGTAACGTTGATGAGGCAACATTGGTCCCGGCTGAGTCTGATTTTCATGTATTTCATGCCTTATCTTGCAGAGTATTTTGATTGATGCCTGTGTCTTGGACTCAGACTCTGGTCTTCTGCAACAGGTACAGACTCCTTATTCTTACTTGTTTACATCTGTTCCTAGACACTTGATGCTAGGTGCTCTGACATGTTCTTGAGCTCTCTTGTTCCTTTGTTTCAAGAGTGGGTGTGGGAACATGTTCAGTAGATCTGACAGTTGCAACACACAGGCCTTGTGTAGTATGTGAATATTTAAATATCCTGTTAATCTCATACAACATAACAACCTGATCATCTTTTCTGCTTTCCAGGCTTGTGACATTACAGGAGGCATATATTTGAAAGTGCCCCACATGCCATCCCTTCTGCAGTATCTGTTGGTGAGTCATTTCAAACACACTCCACTGCTTTTCCCGTGCCAAATGTGAGATCTTACTGACCTCACTGACAAGGTAATACAGCAGCACCATTCAAATCTGCAAAATATTCTTGATTCATGCAGTGGGTATTTCTTCCTGGTCAAGAGCAAAGATCACAGCTTGTTCTTCCACCTCCTGTTCACGTTGACTACAGAGCTGCGTGCTTCTGCCATCGGAATCTCATTGAAATTGGTTACGTGTGCTCTGTGTGCTTGTCAAGTAAGTTTAATGAGTACTTAAAAGTCTGATTGTTTACATTCAAATGAACTGTTTTACTGAAAGCCAGTTCTTTTGTTTTCCAGTATTCTGCAACTTCAGCCCTATTTGTAGCACATGCGAGTAAGTGTTTCATCTTGTTTCGGAGGTGAGTGTGGAAGGATGTTCAATATCTCTGACAGTTCCTTTTTTTTGGGTTTTTTTTTTTCCAGGACTGCTTTCAAAATATCGTTACCACCTGTCATGAAAGCAAAGAAGAAGAAATTAAAGTTGTCGTCTTAACGTGATGTAAATACATGATTACCTCCTCCTTGGAATTCCTTGGAACGGAACATACGTGAGAAATCGATGGCACTTTTTAATGGCTACAAAAGAGATCTGAATGCAGTGATATTACATGTTTCTTAAAGAATAAATATTTAAATCATGTATCTTCTACACATGTCTTTAAGTAACAAGTCACTGTCTTACCATGTAACCTGTACTGTTTTAAATACCAATTCTTAGTTGTGAGAAGAAGCAGAAGTTGCAGCCTGTTGAGAGGCACCCTGTTGAAGTAGAAGGTATTCTGGCCACTGCAACCTCTCACACCCCCGAGTTATTTCCAAAGACAAGACAGCTCTGAACTCTTTTTTTGTTGTTGTTGGTAAATGACCCATTTCTAGCGTGTAGGATCAGCACTGTATTATTCAGGGACATCAGTTCCTTGCTAGCTTTTGCTAGAAATTTCTGGACTCAAACAACATCAGTTTCAAAACGAAATGACCCACCATTTTCAGAACGGCTTAGAAGCCCTTGTTTTTAAAGATGCTAATTGCCTTGCATGTGCACTCACGTGTGTTCATAAGTACTTCACCCACTTTGTGGTATTTTTGTCTCAATTGGATCTCCATTCATGAGTAAAAAGGCTGCCCTTTAAAATAACTGCAATAAGTGCAGACTAGCTGGTTAGTATTTAAGGTTGTATTTTGAATTAGAAACCAAAAAATAGTATTCTAAGCGACAGCAAGCACGTGTTTATAGTTTGTCAGTTCATGTCTGGCATTTGACAAGTAAGAAGGGAGGCTTTTGGACGGATGGTTTTCATGTCAGAACATAAAGGTATGTTACATACATCTGCACGTGTATTTTTGTTTAAACAAACAAACAATCTCTCCCTTTAAAAAAATAACTTTATATTTCAGTGTTTTAACCTGTTGCCAGTAACTGATGTTCTCCTGAAAGGAACACAAAGAGTAATTGTTTCCTGTGTAGAAAAAGACTCTTTTTTTCTCCCCAAGGCATATACAGGATTTTCTGTCACTTCTTGATACTTGCCATGAGGGTTTTTGTCCACGTAACACCTACACTGACAGTCTTTTACTGGCTTTGTTCGTTGCCAAAAGCCATGTTGTTTGAATGTTGTATTTATAATTTACTTTGTATACAATCTTTTTAATAAAACCTGTTCTTTTTCAAACGAGGATATTGCTGTAATAACGGATATTTTTAAAGGTGAGCTTCACGATCTTCTTGGAGATTTATTGTGTAAGAGGACAGGACAGGGGGTGATGGGATGAAGCTGGAACACAAAAAGTTCCATTTAAACATATAAAACCCCTATTTTACTGTGAGAGTGAGGGGGCAGTGGCCCAGGCTGCCCAGGGAGGGTGCGGAGGCTCCTTCCTTGGAGCTCTTCTAGACCTGCCTGGACGTGTTCCTATGCGACCTGAACCATGTGGGAGCTGCTTCTGCAGGGGGGCGGGACTGGATGAGCTCTAAAGGTCCCTCCCGACCCCGACTGTTCTGTGATGCTGTGTTGCACGAGATGAAGCGCCCGAGGGAGGTGGGGGTTCTGCGCGAGAAGATGAGACGGACGCTCCTGGGATGGGGGAGGCTGGCTGATCCTGCTTTCCATAAGGAGGAGGCGTGAGGCACTGTAACCAAGATCTGCCGCCCCTCCTCTCCCCCTGCGCCGCCTTCCCGCCCCGGGCCGTTGCCATGGCGCCGCGCCGCGCTGCAAGATGGCGGTGGAGCGGCAGCGGGCTGCGCCGCGCGGCCCGCCCTAGGCGTCATGGAGGCTGCTCTCCTCGGGCCGCTCGTGCTGCTGCTGGCTGCATCGTGCCCCGGCCAGCGGGCCTGGGACGCCGGTGCGTGGAGGGTGTGAGGGGCCGCCGTGAACGGGCGAAGGGGGCTGGCGGTCGGTCTGCGGTGGGACCGTCCCTGGGTGGCTGCCGGCGGGGCCCGGGTAAGGCCCGAGGGTTCCTCAGGGACTAGGAGAGCCTGGGCTTCGGTGCCTCTGCCTCACACCGAAGGTGCTGGCACTAGAGTTCTCAGCCGCTGCTTGGCACCGGGGGAGTCTCGCAGGGAGAGGTGGAGCTGCCCGTGTTGCATCTTTCGACCTCGGTGAAGTCTGTAAAGGCAATTCGGCTGAAACTCCCAAGTTAAAGCCCTGAACGGGAAACTACATCTACTTTCTGAGGGCAGTAGCCTGCAATTACTAGACCACAGGTAGTGGGCTGAATGAAAAAGAACTGCTACACGTGTCGTGTTCTGCGGCCTCCTGCCCTGATGCCACGCTGCGGCGTGCTCACGGAGCATCTCCACAAACACAGTCCTCTGCTGGGCATCTCAGGATAGTTTTTTTGTTCTGTTTATGACTATTCCAAGTGTAGGAAGATCTGAATCTAGTCCAAATGTAAAACTTAAATACGTCATACAGACGTTACTGCGTTTCGGTTAGTGTGTGCTAAGACTTGTTTCTTTCTCTCTCAGTCTTCCAGCCTTCATTTATCCATATGTCAGCGCCCACAGTCAATTCCTTTTTTCTTGGAAATTCTTCAGGAGTTAATTTTTCTATAATTTTAAGCCCTATAGATGAAGAGACAGGTAAGAACACCCCTCCTCCTCCTCCTCCCCCCAACAGATAAATAAATAATAATAATAATAAATAATTACAAATATTTTTTACACTAAAATTACAGGAGAAATAACAATGCACTTCATTTAATGCTGAAATAGTTACTGAAATCAGCAGTCCAAAGCATTTCTGCTGATTGAGCCCCCTGTCCTCTCTTGACTCCTTGTCAGCAGGGCCTGAGGATGTGTCCACCTGAAGGCACAAGGGGAGTTAAAAATGTACTTCTTATTTCCCAGCCTTTTCTAAATGACAGTGGGATACTTTTAAAATTGTCCATTTTGATGCAGGAAAATTGCAACTTGCAAATTGCAGTGGAAGTAACAGAGCTGGTGACTGGAATCTGGATGTAACACCTGGTGTGGTATGTAAAATATTGCTTCTTCCTTAAAATGGGATTGAATGCTCATATATTAAGGGATAATGAAATACTACCAAATGGGAATGTACGAACGACCCAGTTTGAATGTTTTGCCCTTGCCTTTTTTTCCCTTGGCATGTCCCTTTGTGTGGATGCCCTTGCTGGAGTTTGCTGAGGTACTGCTTTGACACTTGTTCCTTGTTGACCTTCTCCTCTCCAGAGCTGCCTGTGCTTCCTGGCTGTAGCATTTGAGACATTTCACATCTGCTGTTAAGGAGCTACTAGAATTTTAAAAGTGGTGGTTTTACACAGCGTGAGCTCTGGAACACCTGTATTTGTCAGACTTGCCTTTGGTGTTCCGTTATACCTAATTCCTTAGGGGTTTTATTAACTCTGCAGTCATTCTAGTTTATCAACTGAAGGTAGCTGTAAAAACTGAAATCCACTTTTTGGTATTTCTTTCTTTATTTAGAACATGTAACTTAGAACATGTTCTTTTCTTTGTGCATGTGATTTCTGAGGTAATTTAATCTGTCTGCATGCCTTAAGAAATTCTCTGTGTAGTTCATACCCTCACTGTATTTGCTTATCTCTGTATCAGACCCTTTGTCATTCCACTCTACAAACATCTCAGTTCATGTAGCATGTACTTGCGTTGCAGTGCTGCCAAAACACAGCGGTCCTGAAACTTCTCTTTCAGAAGCTGATGAATGGCATAAACCAGAGTCATTTAACACAAGCTGACAAACTTTATTTTGCTGCTTTTCTTTTTCCAGAACGCTTCCAAAGTGACCATAAGCTTGACTAGAAACCTGCAGCTGTGCCTGCCCAACGCCACCGACTGCTGCACAACGCCTCTCTGCGTGGTTGAAACGCTTCAGGTTTTAGCTTGCCGTGGTTCGGGGCTGTTGGCACAGCTCCTGATTCAAGCTGAAATATATGCCAACTCTTCCTTTGCAGGAAATGTGTCAGGTAAGTATTTATGTTAAGGATGAAATGGTGTTTTGGCTGTCCTTTTCCTCTGTGTGTGAAAAACATAGCAGCTGAGATTTGGGCAGCAATAAGAGACACTGAACAGAATGTAATGAATGAAATTTGTGCAATAATGGAGTTTAACAAAAGGTTTGTCTACAGTCAGAATAAGCTGCAATGCACATGGTCTGTTTGTTTGGATTCCAGTTGATTTAATCTGTTTTTTTTCATCTTCTTTTTTTCTTAAATTGTTTTGCAGAAAATGCAACTGTCATCCCAGACCAGGTGTTTCATCCCCTGGGCTCTTGTCCTTGTGATTTGACAGCTGGAGCTTGTGATGTTCGTTGTTGCTGTGACCTGGTACCTATTTCATGTTAAACTTTCAGTGTTTCAAAATTTCCTGCATCTTTCTGTTGGCTGGGAGGAGACAGAGGTACCAAGTGCTTCACACTAGATGAAGCTAGAGGGCTTGGCTGGGTTTTCCAGTGTTTCTAATAGCAAATATGCCCCCTGTCTTCAAAATGGCTTTCATTTACCTCTAAGTATGGCTATAGTGCCTACACTAATGCATTACTGTGCTAAAAAAGTGACCCTTTTTTCCTTTTCAGGAGTGTACACCAGACTTGAAGCAATTATTCAATGAATCCTGTTTCACTGGAGTGTTTGGTGGGGATGTAAACCCACCTTTTGATCAGCTGTGCTCTTCTCAGTCAATGGAATATACCCCTGACTGGTTTCCCTTCCTTTGTGTACAGTCTTCTCTTAACAATACACCATTTCTTGGCTACTTTTATCATGGCTCTATGTAAGTCCTAAGAAATCTTATTTTCTCAGCTCATGCATTAGAGATGCTACCAAAAATATAACCTGATAATGAAAGTTACTTTGAAGTTGTAATTCTGGGGCATGAACTTAAAATGCAAATGGAGAAATGCCATTGGTACAGTGTGAGAACGTGGGACGTGAAAACAAATGTGCAGTTTTTTGTGTGTGTGAGGTGAACACTAAAGAATTGTTTAATTTTTAAACTTACAGCACTACACCCAGAGTTCCTCCCTTTAAGATCCCTTTACAGTCTTCTCCTGGGAAACTTTTCACTGGTTACAGACAAGGAGATCCAATTCTGACAGAAGAAAACGAGTATTTTACCATTCCCCAGGTAATCTTCATGTTTAGGAGTATTTGTTTCCTCTTGATTTGTTTGAAACTCTTCATATATCACTCTCCTTATGGCTGTGTGACCAGATTTCTGCAACTTGCTGTTGTGAGATGGTGGAATAAATGTTTTCCCACACAAAAACCCCACAAAATCATTATTAAAAGTAAACATTATCCTTCCTGATCCCTCTGCCCATCCCCCAAATGGTGATGTTTTGAGTATTTGAGGAGGTAAAAGCAAGCTTGGCATCCCAAGAAATAGTTTATAGTAGTTCATGGCTTACCATATTCCTGTATATTTGGTGTGCCTGCTGCATTACTGAGAACTACAGTTGGTTTTCCGTTTGAGTCTTAGTCATCTGGTTGTGCTTTTCTTCACATCCCTTTTGAATTTTGTTGGTTATAGTTTGTTGGTTTGAGTTGGTTATAATTATTTTGACAGATTAGGATAAAGCTAAAGGGCACATTGAAACTTTTGAAAGCTGTGCTTTTTAAATGTGGACTTCTCTCTTGCCACAGATTGAGGTGTTTTAATAACATCAGATGACTGTTTCTAAAAGTGTCATATGGCTGTAGTATATGGATCGTTTGACTAACAAATAGGCTTCAAATCAAAAGCAAGGGGCCAGAAAAGGGTCCAACGTATTTATTTCTCTGAATTACCTGCAGCAATCCATGGCTGGACAGTGTGTTGGAAATGCCCCTGTAGCCTATCTCCAGGACTTTGATGTCAAATGCCCTACCAGTCTAGCATCTTACAAGGAAGGACTGCCCCATGATGTGAGGATAAACAGCGGGACTGGAGGTACCCTGACAGAAACGTGGGTTGTGCTCCTCAGAGCTGCTAGGACACAACAAACCCCAGGGCTGTTAACAGGGTATCTGCATGTAGTATCTTCATTATCTGCTGGCTATGGATCAACATTTGGGGATGTTCTGTTCCTGTTTCTGACGCTCTTCTGATCTCAGTGATGGCCGATGATAGGACAAGGGGCAACTGGTACAAGCTGGAACATAAAAGGTTCCAAAGAAACACAGGGAAAAAGTTCTTCCCTGTTGAGGTGAGGGAGCACTGGCAGGGGCTGCCCAGATGAGCTGTGGAGGCTCCTTCTCTGGAGACGTTCCACTCCAGCTGGATGAGTTCCTGTGTGGTCCTGCTCTGGCAGGGGGGCTGGACTGGATGATCTCTCGAGGTCCCTTCCAGCCCTTCAGATTCTGTGATTCTGTGAAATGTCCCACTGTTTCCCAAGATTTAGGATATAAGAAATTGTATCCCATTTATCTGTTTCAGGTGACTCATGCTGGTTATGGCTACAGATGACAGAACAGCATCTCCCACTTCATATTTGCAGGCTATTGCAGAGCCCTTGTTTTCTGCCAAGAGGGTGCACTATCATCATTTTAGAATTAGTAAGAAGTGGTGACTGTCTGCATCGCAGAAGCCTGTACCTGAGAAGTGTCATTCTGGAGTTGGGAGATGATTATTGGCATGAAGAGAATTTATTTTAATGCTCTGCAGTTGCCTAACTCTGATTAGCTACATTATGTTTGTGAGACCCAGAGATCACTAGATGTGCTCTCAAAATACATAAATGATTTAGCCCTTTACCAACAAATTTCTATATTGTTTTCTACTCAGTTTTCACAACAAGGATGGCACCTCAGATGTGAAAACACTGTGTCTGTCTCTTATTAGTCAGGATTACTGCAGTGTTTGTTTTTCATTTTCAGACTTCATCCAACAAAGTGTCACCTACACAACTGTCACTGACACGGGCAAATTCCTCACTGAAAGTGGTATGTCTCTTCCATTTAATAAGTATGTTTCTCACCTAACCTGGACTAGATAAGAAATACATTATTTAGATGCCCAAAATGTTTATCTGCTGCAACTCTTAGGAGGGATCTTGTATGTTATTTAATGCTCAAAAAGGAATCTGTTTGGCTCACTGCAAAGCAGAATAGATTTCATTTCCATCAGCTTCGTTTAAAGTTGGTCAGGAAATCAGGTCTTTTAATGTCTTCTTTTTCAGCTGTAGTCACATAGCTTTCCGTACACAGCAGTGTTTCTCATTATGGCTCTTTTTTCTTTGTTTCCCTTACCAGAAAGTCTTCACACTGCTGAGGTTCTGTGTCAGAATGTGACATTTGCAGAGCACTATACCTTCCTTTGGAAGGAAAACAGCATAGAGCGAATAAATGTCACCGTCTTCCTCGGACGTTTATGTGATGGAGGTATCATGACATCTCTTGTGCAACTTTAGCTTTAAAGTTTTTTTGTTGTTGTCCAGCATGACAATTCTGTGAGACAATCTCTTATTTACTAACACTACTTAAAAAGAATTTCCCATGGGCTGTGGAGGGCAAATGGGCAGTACTGATTTCCAGTCATTTGTACTGGTTTGTATTACTTTTGTGTTATTTGTATTGTTATAATTAATAGTAACTTCTGCTATTAATGAAAGCTGGAAGTTTGTATCTCACACAGAGCATTTTTTACTAATCTGCTTACTTAAAAGTAAAGTTGGATTCTTTTTCTTTCACCAGAAATACTGGCACAGAGATTCACAGTCACATTTCTAAGTTTAAAGGGTACGAATGCAACACGAGTGTTTGAGAATCCAGGTATAAATGCTTTATCTTGCCTCTTGAAAGTGAAAAGAAAAAAAGACTTTGTACTGTAGAGATAGTGAGTGACTATGCTTTATGTCTCTTTCATACTTCTTTATGTCTCTAGTCCTTGCCTTCTTGTCTTAATGCACTGCCTGCACATGCCACAGTGACGATTGGTTCTTAGGCTTCTGTTGTATAGATATTGATTACTTCAAGTGAGGGTATTCGTGCTCTAATGGAAATGTCTGCATGTTTACTTCTAGATTGGTGGCATGTACTATTTAAAATAATGCTCATGGATTCTTATACAATGTTCATGATTTACCCTCCTATGTTTAGGTTATCAAGTTGGAAAACCAGTGAGAGCTGCGAATATGAATGCTTCAGATACTTTTGGAAGCCTAAACATTTGGCAGCCAGGTACTGGCTGGTGAGGTTGCAACTTCAACTATAGTTCGTGCTAAAATGCATTTTTTTTTCTTGTACATATTTTAGTTAAGAACCTCTGCCATATTTTGCTCTTCTAGACTATTCCCTGGCCTGTGTTCAAACTTCAGTGCCTAAGCATCCAATGCTTTCTTGGAAAGCTGAAGCTGAATGAACTTGTATCTGTTTGTGAACCACTCTGCTTGGTGTTTTGCATAATGATCTTTGCCATTATTGCACAAATTTGAAAGCTGGTGTTGATCCAGCAAAGCTCAAGTAAGATGTTTTCATTTCATAGTTGGCAGAGGTTTATGCACGTCTGCAACTCGCACACCAGTTTTATTTGGACTGGATTCACACTCTGGGTGCATCCTGGAAGTTGGTATTAATGAAGATTGCAGCCATTTAAGGTGAGCTACATAGGTTGAAATGCTTTTCCTTTCACCCTTCTGGTTGCTTATGATATGATTCTCTTCAAGTGCCTACTATCAGCAGTTCTTGTTCTTTTAACATGTTCATGGATGTGTTTCAGCTTCTGGAGTTGATGGTCTCAGCTTTTGAAAACAGAGAAACAGTGGTTTCTCTGGATCTCTCTGTACTCAAATGAGGATGATGTTGGGGCAGAATGCTTTGCTGTGGATAACTCAATAGTTGAAGTTTGTCTTTTTTGTTGAGTGATAACATCTTTCAGAGGAAAATGACCTTATGATGTAATAGTATTGCAACCCAGAGTGGTAGACAGTACGGACTTACCTTTGTGTAACCTTACATTCTTACTTTACAGAGGAAATGTAACAGAGAAACTGAATTCATTGTTGCAAGCTACTCACGTTGGAAAGAGAGACAACTCGAGTCACAGTGATCAAAATGACTGGCTGGAAATTATACGTAAGTGAGGTTTGTGGTGGGGTTTGTGGTCTAACTGTGCCCACACAGTGAACAGACTAGCTCAAAATAAAACACAAATATTGTTTCAAATGCCTAAAGACGCTGATCTGTGTGGCTGGATCCATCCATCCATGTCTGTGTATGTAACTCAACATGGATATGGATCACAATCTCAAGGGCTGGAAGGGACTTCAAAAGCTCATCCAGTCCAACCCCCCTGCTAGAGTAGGTCCCACAGGAACTCATCCAGGTGGGTTTGGAATGCTGCACTACTGTCTGTTTTACTGTCATCCTGCACACATATGACTTGTTTTCTGTTGATAAAACATTCCTTTATATCTATCTTATATAGAGACAACATTTTTTTTCAGTGTTGCTGTGTGACAGTTACCAGTATTTCACTGCCCTATGACAGTAACTTAATTACGGAAAATAGAATGTCTTCCATAATATTTCAGTTTCAATCACTCCATTCTCCACTGTAGGTCTTGATCCATTGGGTTCTGATACCAATGTGAGCACTGGAAGCTTAAAAGGCATTTGCCCAGATATTCCTGCAAATCTGAATATTCGCATCATCTTTGCTGATGTGGGTGCAGTCCAAGGGATCACCCAGAGGGAGATTCTTGCTGTGCAGATCAGGTAAAGAGAGCTGTCTCTCTGCCTAACTGACAAATAAATATTTCTGTGAGAGACATGCCTGTTTGGATTAAAATGTTATCTTGTTATTTGTGACTTTTTACATGCCTTATATTTGTGCAACCCAAATTCCTTTGATGACAGCCGGGTTTGCCTTTCTCCCTCTGAAATGCAAATTAAATCCTTAATGGCTCAAAGTAGATAATCTTTCTAGTTCACTGAAATATTAAATGAAATCTCTGATGCTGCCAGCAGTAGGCACGTGCAGGGCATTCCATCAGAAGAACCTTTTGATTGCTTGTCACGTGGTGGAAGTGACGTTGTCCTGTGTCCTGGCTTACCCCAGTGCAGAGCTGCTCTTGAGAGTGGTGGTAACTGTTTTATTCCTTCCTGAAATGGGGGATTTTAACTTGTTTGCAAACACGTTTTTTTTTCCCCCCAAGTCAACCCCAATCAAACAGGTGGGATTCTGTTCCATTTTACCCCATTTTCAGACTTTGCAAGTTCTTTTCCTGCATGGTGTTAAAAATCCAGAGATCATCAACCTCCTCCTAAATACTGTGTATTTTGTCCTTTCATGGTTGTGTTTAGGCTGTCAATTTCCATTTACAGCCCTCAAGTAATAGTTACGCATATTCTTACAGTTACTCCACGATCACATGGCAATTCCAGTGCGGGCTTATCTGTGAAAACAGCATCAGCTTTCTTCCCATCACCTCTTCTGTTCAGTTCATTAAAGTGCCAGCTCAGCCACCCGTTCCAATGACAAGGTAAAAAACCAGTGATACTTCACATTATGTCAAGCAGATGTAAGGTGAATAGTGCTGACCAAAAAGTGACTCTGGTTTGGTGGAGTACAGAGCAAGGAGGCCTGGTTCAAGGATTTATTAACAGTTCTGATAGTGACAATCTTCCCCAGGAGCACAAAGAACATGAAGGCCTGAAAGACCTTTGAAGATACCATTTAATTTTAGCAGAAATAGCTTTGGTGGTGTTTACTTGAGTGGGTGAGAGGTGCAGAGTGAGGCTCCAGAGCTCTCCATGGTCAGAGAATGCTCGTCTAAAATGACTGAAAACGGCAGAAATGGAGCAGGGGGGAGGCTCCTGCTTTTATCAGAGAGAAACAAGAGTTTTTAGAGAATAACAAGCAGCTTGTGGTTTACTTTTGGTTTTTTCCTGTAATCTGGTCACTCTTTCACTCTGGTTTTTTCTACTTATGCTGTTGTTCTGGTACTGTGGTTAATAAACCTGCAGTTTGATTTGCTTTGGTTTTTCTCCAGATATCAGCTGAATTACACAGAATTTGACTGCAATCGAAATGATGTTTGTTGGCCACAACTTTTTTACCCATTGACACAGTTTTACACAGGTAAAAATAATGAGTGTTGTGGGATGCCAGGAGCTGGCCATGTTCCTTTGAAACAGAATTACATGTATGGAGCTGAGTTTGAAAGAAGGCTTTATAACGGGGAGTTAAAATGTCTGGTTCAGAAAGCATGGACCAAAAAAGTCTCTTTCTTTTTTTCCTTTGATAATGCATTAATTTCTTCTATTGGTGGGAAAAAGCACTAGGAGTGCTTTCTGGATGAGCTTGAAACTTTGTACGGCAGAGAGAGATTGTTTTTCCCTCTGTAGAGTCTGGAGGGAGGTATGCTCTCTAAGGTAAAGGAGAGATATGCCTTTGTGAGGTTATTCTGTGTCCATCTCCTGTTGAAATTGTTGTGTTGTCAGTGCCTCTCATTGCCCTTGAAGGGTGGAAGGAGACTTTGTTTCTTGCTTGGCCAATATCTGTTTGAATTTCGGTCAGTGAGAGAGTTAACTTTTAAATTGCCTCCTCTGTGTCAAACTGTTTGATGATGTTTGATGGGAGACTGCAGATAACACATCTGGCAAGTCACAGCATGTTGCACTTGGACTCTGTGAGTTGTGGGAGCTGTGTGGACAGAGACAGCTGCCCATGTTTATGACCTGCCCAACTTCAGGGGCTAAAGTTACACAAAGTGTGAAGTTTTAGAAGTATGAAGCATCTTACTTCTTTTCTTTGTGCTCCATTATTTATCCAGCCTGTACATATACTTTATATCTTTTGGGTTTTTATGTAAACTAAAATATGCTATATAAAATATAAAATATGCTTCTTTTCTGTTTTTTCAGGTGAACCATACTCCCAGTGTCTTGCTAAAGGCCTGATATTGGCATTTCTTGTTTTACTTGCAGCAATTATGAGTAACCCTTGGTTTTCTAAATTATGGTAGTAATGTCAATGTAAAGAGAACCACTTTTGTTAGTACTTGGATAAATGTTCCAGCATTTTTAGATGTTTTTATATAAACATTGAAAGAGAAATAAAATGAATACTCTTATGGTACACAGAAAATGCTTGAGTTAATTAAAACCCAAACTAATAATTTTAAGGGGCTGTGTTTGGGGGAGCAGGAGTGCAGAGCTGACCTTCACCAAGGTGATCTCTTACTGACCTACTCCAGTCCCGGGGCTACCAAAGGTTCGGTGTCTCCTCACGGATGGGCTGGTCCTATGGAGCTTGTTCTCTGCTGGTGTAGCAGGTGAAGGCAGCAACTCCTTTCCATAGCCAACCTCTCAGGCCTAGGGAACAGGTCCTTCCCACTTCTCAAAAGTATTAATGCATAAGAGGTTCCAAAGAAACACAAGGCAGAGTTTGTTCCCTGTTGAGGTGAGGGAGCACTGGCAGGGGCTGCCCAGATGGGCTGTGGAGGCTCCTTCTCTGGAGACATCCCAACCCAGCTGGATGAGTTCCTGTGTGCCCTGCTCTAGGTGCTGCTGCTCTGGCAGGGGGGTTGCACTGGGTGAGCTTTCCAGCTCCCTTCCAGCCCCTGAGATTCTGTGTGCTTCTGGTATTTTCCTGTATCGATCCGTACTCTGCTTTTCCAGTTAACACTTTGCATCGGCACCCCCCGGCCTGTGCCCTGGGCAGCCCCGAGTGCAGAAAACACCACCGCCTCTGGGCAACCGCTCAGGCACGGCATTCACTTTGGGGACAGGATCTCGCCGTTCTCTTAGCGATGCGTTTTCTCTGTCACACCAAAGCCTTTCCCAGAGTGAATGTCATTTTCCACCCCAGCTCTGGGCACTCGTCCTGAGGAGGATGGCGCTCCCTGGCCGCCACCGCTGCTGTGGCCGGGCAGCCCTCAGGGCTGGCGGTATTGGGCCGCACTGGCACGGGTTTGCTGCTTGCTGTGCCGGGTTGGGATGGGTTGGGTTTGCCGCTTGCCGTGCTGGGCTGGGCTGGGTTGGGATGGGTTTGCCAGGTTGGGTTTGCCACTCGCCATGCCAGGTTGGGTTGGGATGGGTTGGGTTTGCTGCTCGCCATGCTGGGTTGGGTTGGGTTTGCTGCTCGCGTTGCGGGGCTGGGTTGGGGTTGCGGCTGTCTGTGCCGGGTTGGGATGGGGTGGGATGGGGTT
>WBNH01012207.1:72900-108200 GCA_013401255.1 Urocolius indicus
CTCGCTGAGCCTCGCGGAACCTCGCTGAGCCTCGCCGAGCCTCGCGGAACCTCGCTGAGCCTCGCCGAGCCTCGCCGTCGCCCTCCGCCGCGCGGGGCCGCCATGGGCTCGCTGTTCCGCGGAGAGCCGATGTGCCTGGCGCAGCTGTTCCTGCAGAGCGGCGCGGCCTACGAGTGCCTGAGCGAGCTGGGCGAGCGCGGCCTGGCCCAGTTCCGAGACGTGAGTGACCGGGCCCCAGCTCCGGGACGGGGGATGGGAGCAGCCTGCGGGGCCGGGCGGGCGGGCCTGGGGAAGGCGGAGGTCTCGTGCCGGTGGTGCCGAGGTCGCTTCTGTTCCCGTCGTTCCTCGGTTTGGGCTCCCCAGAACGTCTGCGGCACTCGCGTGCAGGCGAGACTGCGTGATGGGGAGTCAGCGTGGAGCCCCGGCAGAGGCGGCTGCGGGTGGCCGTGTCCCACGTCTCCCACGGAATGGGTTTAAATTTAGCTCTTTTTTTGCGGTAGGATCCCGTGAGAGGGTCCGTTGCCCACGTGAGGCCACGTTGGCTGGTCTGGCAGGTCTAATAGATCCGTAGAAGCATCTCGCCTGTCCTACTGTAGGCTTCTTTCTTCACCATCACAGTCTGTCAAACATGTCTGCTCCCAGAGGAGCGCTTCACCTTGGAGGAGGCTCCGTGCCTCACTAAGGTTAACGTGGGTTGGGTAATAATTAACCTTGTTTCTTCATTATCTCGTCATAATTGTACGATCTTTGCTTGCTGAGACTTTGAAATTTCTTCCCACGTTTCTTCAGAAATGAAGGTTGCAACGTCTTTGCAAGGAAATCTGAGAGAAATTAACACGTTGAAACATGAAATGTGGCAGGAGACAAATGTGTAAGAGTCATTACAGGGGTGTCGTGTTTAACGTCTCGATGCTGTTGTACGTATCTGACACACCATTTATTCCAGAGGTAACATCCGTGTGGGCCTCATTTAAAAGCTGAATAGCTTGCCAGAGACACTGTGCACTCGTCGTGTGAGGACATACCTAAAAAGAGTCTTTGGAAAATGTAATGTTTCAAATAGATGCTGTGCAAGTCTGTCACAAAAGACGTTGTTTGTAGGAAGGTTTGTTATCTGGATGTCATTAAAAGGTATTTTAAAGCTGTAGAAATCAGGTCGGGAATGGTTTCTCTAGCAGAAATGACTTATTTTGTTATTTGAGTAAAAAAAACCACCAAGATTTGATAATTCTGCTGTAGTAAAACCTTGCTATTTGAGGACTTTTTCATCTTTTTAGGTTTTTATACCTTCCAAGCTGAAAGTCATTCTGTAGAGAGACAGCACATAGTACATGTGCCAAATTATCTCCATGAAATAGCCGGGCTGTGTAAAACACCTACTGATCATTTTGTCCTTCTCCTCCAGCTCAACCCAAATGGAAGTATATTTCAGAGGAAATTTGTGAATGAAATGAAGAAGTGTGAAGAAATGGAAAGAATCCTTGGTGAGCTTTGTTTTCTTGTCTGCCCTTTCTTGACTGTGGCATTATTAAAGCTGAGACATTGTTAGAGTGGAGCTACAGGGAAGCTTTCAGCTGCAGAGGCTTTTAATCTCCTCAGTCTTGTCTGATCAGAATGCTGGAGAATCTTAGAACACTGTCACGTGAAAAAGTGCACATATGTGCTCATACATGGGGAATCTTTTGGAGATGGAGGTGACTGGACTGTAGCACTGAATTGGATCACAACGTACAGGTATATTCCTTCATTTGTGTTGAACTGCTGCATGAGTTTTGAGCCTATCACAGGATTGTTTAGGTTGGAAGGGTCCTCCTGAGACCACCCAGTCAGCCTCTAGCTTGACCAAAGGTGCCCAGAGACAGTTATCCAGGGCTCTGGTAGGACTTTCAATATGGAGACTCCACAGTCTCTCTGGGCAACGTGTGCCATTGTTTTATTACTGATCTCTGCTTCTCAGTTTTGTGAGCTGTAAAATGTACTTACACCACAACATGGACGTACTAAATACATGTTGGGGTGGATTTTTCTTAAGCTCAGAGGTGAAGCTGCCAATGTATGGCTGATGAATTTATCAATTTCAGTATTGTCTACTGAAAACTCTGCTGGGAAGATGGAAACTTTACTCTGGATATTTCCTTGACTCTAAGATAAGCTCTGTTTTTCAGAGAACTCACGCTGGTCAGTTCCCAAGCACACTCAAAAGTATCTCAAGTTTTTAAAGGTTTTATTCACATGCTACTTAATGAAAAGAGAAAGTTCTGCAGAGCGTGACAACCAAGATGCAGATTTCTTCAAAGTATCCTGAGGAAAAGGACTCTTTTATTGGAGTCTCTCATCAGAGGCATGTGGTGGTCATGCCAGATCCTGCCAGTAGCTGTTCGGGCAATCTCCCTGCCCAGCATGAGTTGCATTTTTTGTCAGGGTTGTTTAAGCAGCCTGATCTGAACACTTTTGATTCCCAGCGTGAGTCAGTGAGCACAACATCAGCTTTTGGCAGGTGGCACAAAGTTGTGTCTTGCAGCAGCAAAAGAGATACCAGGAAATGTTCAATGCTTTTTACAAAGTGCTTTTGGTTGGGAAATTTCAGCCAGAGGACTCTGAGGGTAGCTTGCTTCTGCAAACTTCCAGGACAGCAGTGTTTGGTGTGTTTGTTTCTAGCACTCCATCAGCTCTTGGTTTGTGAAGACTCTGGTGTGTGTGTGTCGCTAAAATAAAAAGCTAGGACCTGATGCTGCAGTGAGATCAGCACCATCACTAACGGCTTACAGTCACCGTGCAGCATCCTAGGGACTATAAGAAAATACCATGTCCTTTCTGATCCTGATTCTCTTCTCACTCCAGGGTATTTAGTACAAGAAATTAAAAAGGCAGATATTGCACTTCCCGAAGGAGAGGATGTTCCCTCTGCCCCCTTGCTGAAGCACACTTTAGAAATCCAGGTAACTTTTCCACACGACAGATGCCAAAACTGTAGTTTTGGATCTTGATTGCTTGCCATCTTATTACCTGTGGCTGAAGTTACAGGGATGTGGTGAGAGAATGGAAGCATTTGCTTTCATTTTTGTCCCTTTTTAAGACTGCCAGTGAGGATTTGGTATGAATACAGAAGTCCTGTGAAAGGGTCAAAGATGACTCAGGGGCTTTGCAGTTGTCTGTTTCATTTTGATGGATTGTCACACTACATTATTCCAGGCAAACTGTTACCTGTAGATACAGTCCTTCAGCATTTTTTAGTGCTTTGGTTCTTCCCTGAGGCTCTTTTCATGCATCCAAGGTTTCCAGGGTGTGTGGGAGTTTTACATGCCCAGGGCTCTGGAGGTTTCAGTGCTGATTGCATAGCAAAACATGGTGCTGTTTTCTCTGAATGCTTCTTCTGGTATTACATTAGAAGTAGAAGCTTGTAAAATGCAAATACAATTTTGAAGGACATTCTGTTTTGCTGCAGTTCTGTTAATAGAATAGGGAAGTGTCTTGCACCCTACACAATCTGAAGTTCTGATTCCAAGTCTGTGTTACTTAGCTGGGATAGAAATTAGGGTCAAAACAGCAGACTTAGCAGATGCCAGTGGAGGATCAAATGTGCTCAGCACAAAGCAGTCTCTGGCAGACTGAAGAGTAAACCCATGGAGCTTAAGTTAATTAAGAATTTGCAGCAAATTAACATGTGTTTTTTCATCCTGCCCTGATTTCCAAAACTTGGTTCTGTGTCTTTTTTTTCCCCTCTGTCTTAGGAACAGCTGCAGAAGCTGGAGACAGAACTGAGGGAAATAACTAAAAACAAAGAGAAGTTGAAGAAAAACCTGCTTGAGCTGGTGGAATACATGTGCATGTTGGAGGTCACACAAAGATTTGTTGGGAGAACAGCTGAGGTACAGCTTGTGTTGCTTGGTGAGGGTTGTGTGTCACGTGGCATTTGTATTGCAAACTGTCGGTAGTTGTAGTGAAGTGCCCTTACTGGTGTGGGACCTTACAGCACTGTACACTGTGGTTCTTGGAGAACCTCATGTGCTGGGCTGTGTTCATATGCACAGCAAAATGCAGCTCTCAACTTAGAGGAGCTTGGTGCTTTCTGTGTTGGAATGTCACTGCTGGTGCCAACTGAAAATGAAGGCCAGTTTGGGTTATTTTGATGCATAAGTTGTGCTAAGAAATCTACCATGTAACCTTTGCAATGCTGACTGTAATTCCTAAGAGCAGTGTATTTGAGGTCCCAAGACCTTTCTGTTGTCTGGACTGAACACAGGAAAGAGCTTTATGTTGTTAATTAAATCATTTACTTAATTAGCTTTTCTTCTTTGGAATAAAAATGATTTGTTTTCTGAAGGCTTTGAATGCTCTTTCTCTTTTCTTTGTCAGTGGGAATCCCATCTACATGCAAATTATGAAGAATTTCCGTCTGTGGAAAGTGAGCCATTAATGGACTATATCAGTATGCACAGGCTGGGTGCCAAGCTGGGGTAGGTGTGCTTCAGCCCGTGTGTGGCAGGTTGTCACTGTGTGCCTTTCAAAGCTGCTTGATGAGCTGCTCTGAAGAACAGGCTCTTTGCATAAAAGATGGAATGTAGTAGGACTGTAGTGGTTGCAGATCAGCCAAACAATTTTAGACAGGAATCTGGCCTAAATTGGATTATTTGAAGAGATAAGGAAGGCAGCACAAGAGAACTGTCACAAAACTCCCATCAAACCAAGTGTGTGTGGGTTCAGGAACGATCTCTAAATGCTCTAAATCAATACTTTATTCTAACTTTTTCTAGGATAAACACATACTGGTTTAATCACCTGGCAGTGCCAGTTGTAAATGTAACATCATCGATGGTGTGGCCTACTTGCCTTTACCATGGCAGGTGGATGCTGCTCTCTACAGCACCATCATCAGTGGGTACCTTGCCGAGAAAAACTTAAGGACCTTATTCTCACAGAAAGAAATGATGTCAAATGGAATCCCAGTTGTGGGCTCAGGCCTGTGGTCTGTTTGTTTTCCAAATAGAAATTGAGTCTATTTTACATACCACTTGCTTCCTGTTCAGGGTGATGCCCCCTCCTCTGGAGAGGGCAGATGTGAAGTTATTGTGACCATGTCATCTGGAGCGATGATGTTCTCTTGAGTTTGCATTTTCCCTTGTGAATTGCAGCTTATTTTTCATGTTTTGCCTTTTCTATAGGTTCATATCTGGATTAGTTCACGTGACAAAAATTAGAGCATTTGAAAAAATGCTCTGGAGAGCCTGTAAAGGCTATACTGTTCTGACCTATGCCGAGCTGGAGAGGTATCTGGAGGACCCAGACACGGTCAGTAAACCTTGCACCCGTCAGTTTATTGTTTGTATTTTTCATAAGACTTAGCAGAATTGTTGCTTAGGTCTGCCTGTAATGAATGTAAGTGATTTCCCAATGCCCTTGGAGGGAAAACTGTTTTAAAGCATTAGAACTTGCAAGACTTTACAATTAGAGGTCTTGATTCCTGCTGTAACTACAGGAGTGGCAGTTGATTAATCATGGCTCAGCTTCATGAGTGCAGAACTTCATTGTGGAATTACAGCCAGCAATGTGCCTCGTGGGCAAGAAGCCAGTGGCATTCTGAGTTGCATCAAGAAGAGTGTGGCCAGCAGATCAAGGGAGATTCTTCTCCCCTTCTACTCTGCCCTGAGTGAGCCACATCTGGAGTCCTGTGTCCAGTTCTGGGCTCCCCAGCTCAAGAGGGACAGGGAACTGCTGGAGAGAGTCTAGTGCAGGGCTCTCAAGATGGAGCATCTTCCTTATGAGGAAAGGCTGCAGGACCTGGGGCTGTTCAGCCTGGAGAAGAGGAGTGGGGTTGTTGGTTAAAACTAAACTTCAGCACCTTAACTTTTTTCTGTTTCTTAGGGTGAAACTACCAAATGGTTTGTTTTTTTAGTGTCCTACTGGGGTGAACAGATTGGACAGAAAGTTAAGATGATTTGTGACTGGTAAGTAAAACAAATATATATAATTTCTTTACATCTGGCTTATTTTCATCTTAGCTTTCCCCCTGCTGCCCTTCCTCGTGAGTGTTGATTTTTAGGCAAGATTTTTGAAGTGGAATTTGTTCCTCCTCCTCTGTTGCATCTAGCTCTGTAATTATGCCATATACAAATAAATGGATAAGTCATTTTGTCTGCAGTATTTATTAAGTACAGGCAAAATACGGACTCAGATGGATCTGTTTGGTGGTTAGTAAATGGGGTGTTGCAGATATGACTAGGTCAGGGGGTTGGGTGATCGGTTTTGCTTTAGTTTGCTTATTTAACACAAACTTGTGCCTTTCTGTAGCTATCACTGTCACGTGTATCCCTATCCAAATAGCACGGAGGAGCGCAGGACAGTGGTGGAAGGACTGAATGTTCGCATTCAGGATCTTCATACTGTGAGTAAACAGCAGTGTTCCCTTTGCTGCAGTTATTGCACTGTAGGAAATCATGGGATTAACCACAGCATTAAATCCCTAAATATGCTTCTAAAATACAGCTTTGGATCTGAGCATGACACTATGTCATGTCCCTGGTCTTGTGTTGCATGTATCTGTTAAGCTTCAGGGCACTTGGCATTGCCTTCTGTTTTAAGCAGTGGTTAGTGTGTGTCCTCCTACAACTATGATCCAGCATTGAACAAATGCGAGGTGCTCTTAACTGTGCTTAACAAAACCACTCTTCCATTTTCAGTGAGATGATTTTGGGTTGTTTTTCTCCTTTGACAAAGGTGCTGCATAAAACTGAGGATTACTTACGGCAAATCTTGTGTAAAGCATCAGAATCCATCTATACATGGGTTGTCCAAGTGAAGAAAATGAAAGCCATTTATCATGTACTCAACATGTGCAGTTTTGATGTCACAAATAAATTTTTAATTGCTGAGGTTTGGTGTCCAGTGGCTGATCTGCCAAATCTGCGCCTTGCCTTGGAGGAAGGTTCGGTGAGTATATGTATATGCTTACTGATGTATGGTACATATGTATATGCTTACTGATGCTGAAACTTTTGTCTTCAACTAACTATACAGGTAAGGAAAGAAAATGGTTATTTAAGATGGGCTAAAAGAAGACAGAGGCAGGTCTGGGTCTCTGTGATCTCATATCAGCCAATTTCTTTGTAAGCAGAGCCTGTTGTGTGTGGTGTTTTTTAAGAAGTCACAAAGGGATAAGTGTGAAACTTAGGGCTTAGTTTAGGGATCCGGATCAGTGAAGCTGCTGATAGAGCAACTGGTTTTGATTTGATTAGATTAAACATCACCGAGTTTTTATGCAAATGTATCTTCTTTTTGTCTCTAATTAGAGGAAGAGTGGAGCTACAGTTTCTTCATTTGTCAACACCATCCCAACAACACAACCTCCTCCAACTTTGATACGTACCAATAAATTCACCTCAGGCTTCCAGAACATCGTTGATGCTTACGGAGTTGGAAGCTATGGGGAAGTTAACCCAGGTTGGTCCTTCTCAAATCAGAACTGTGAGCTGTGCTGTCATTACTGCTTTCCTTGTTAGGTGTTCAAATACCTTGGACACTAGAAAAGGCAAAAATGGAGACAACCTGGCTTCTTAAGAGTAGCTGTTTTAAAGTTTCAGCAGCTCATCAGGAGTACAAATGGTGCTCCAAGCAGCAAGACAGGATTGGATTTTGATGAGTTATTTCAGCATTAAATGTGCCAGTAATAGCTGGATAATATTTAATTCTGTGTTTTACTTTGAGTAAGATAAGATATTCAGGGGGAAAAAGGAAAACTTTGGTAATGACTGTTGATCTTACTGAAGGGTGGAGCTCATCACTTGAAAGAATCCAGCACATCGTGTAGCCCAGTTAGTTAAATGTCCTTATGTATTTTTGTAGATAAATTATGTCATGCTATGCAGGAGAATGTACATTGTAATACAGAGCTAAAATAGCCATGGAGGAATAACTGTTTGGGTTTTATTTCGTAGACTTATGTTATTACCCTCAGCTGTCAACTAATGCTCAGTTGTGGAGTTGTTCTGACAGGATCATCTGTTGTGGAGAGTGCCTGAAATCTCTTCTTTTGTCATTTCAGCTCTCTTTACCATCATCACTTTTCCCTTTTTGTTTGCCATTATGTTTGGAGACTTTGGGCATGGTCTACTAATGTTTATATTTGCACTGCTGACAATACTGTATGAAAACCACCCTAGATTACGAAGATCACAAGATGAGGTAAAGAAATTATTAATAACTTACTCCCCATCTAGCAGTACAACTTCAATGGAATCATTCCTGTGTTTCTCAAATGTACTATGAGACTCCTTTTTCTATTGTTGCAGAATTTTCTGTTGAAAGGTGCCATATTCCTTGAGATTACTGCAATACCTTAAACTCTTCACTGTCTTTGAAAGGGCAGGAATGATGAAATTGGACTGAAAGACTGACAAAATTTAGTTGACACTGGGCTTGTTTTCCTTCTGCTTGGGCCACTTAGTGGTGTGTGTGTTGCACAGGGTGTGGTTAGAATGACTGACGTGAGGGGAAAAGAAACTTTCAGATTGCAGCTTTTGTTGTCTCTGAAAAGGAGCTGTAGTTTGAAGTTTCTTAATTGGAACTGTTCTTAAGCATATGGGGTTGGAATGCAGGAGCACTGAGATTTCTCCTTAGAATTGTAGTTAATTAAAGAATGGCTTCAAATGTCTAACTTCTTGAAAAGTAGTTTTGGGTAGGAAACGTGGCTTAAAAAGCCTGTTTGTTAGTGTAATGATGCCAAGGAGAAAAGCCTCTGTGCCACAGGAGCTTGCACAGGGACTTCATATCTCTGCATTCAGTTTAAATCACAGTTATCTTTCAGGATGTACTTGTTGCTAGCTCTGTTTCCTAATGCAAACTGGCTTTTACATATAAATCACTTGACAGGGAGCTGAATTGCACCCATTTGGTGACTGACACTGAGAGCAAAGTTCTCTGTTACAGTTTGATTGGCCTCATGTTTCTTCATATTGCTTAGTGACCATTCGCAAGAATTTTCACAGATGATGTTCTGTGTTTTCTTGTTATTCCCAATACTTCCAGATAATGAGAATGTTGTTTGAAGGCCGATATGTTATTCTGTTAATGGGCCTGTTCTCTGTATACACTGGATTGATCTATAATGACTGTTTTTCAAAGTCACTAAATATATTTGGTTCTGGATGGAATGTTTCAGCAATGTTTGAACAGAACTTCTGGAGGTGAGTAGTGTGCCTCTGTTTGCTATACCATCAGAAAACCCCCTTCCTGAACAGTTTAACCCTTCTGCTCACCCATGTTAATCACCCTTTAATTGACAGTAGTAAGTAAATGTAGTGAATTCTAGCAAAGTGGGCTTGGTAAGGTAGCAAGTGCTGATGGAGTAAGGGCTTTCCTGGCCTTACGTGTCCTTAGTCATCCGGAACAAATTCTGTTGCAGTACCCTGATTCTATATGCTAGCTGATAACTTTTAGTGATTAAAAACTGCAGCTGGTGTAGTATCTTCTTTGTGTTGGTGGTAAGAACTTGCACCTGCTTTTATGAAGTGGTATATTTTTTTATTCAGTCTCTAAATCTTCTTAGGTATGTTTTGCATCTTTTTTCATGACCATGCAAAAGTATTACTGTAAAATCCTAACAGAGGTCACTAAGACTTTGTCTTCTTGTGCATTCTTTTTATTCACACTGCCTCCTGTGCTATGTTTCATTTTGATGCTAATGGTTGATGCCAGTGGTTTTAGCTTGTCTCCTATTACCATGTTTTCCAGGAGACGTTTCTGAGTGTGTATGTGTGTATATGTATATATAACATTTTGAGAGGAATAGAAAACACAAGGCTGGTTTTGGATGAATTTGTCCTAGGTTATGCCTCTGGAATGAATAGCCAAGCAGCATTAGCATCTACTGTAAAGAAATCAACACTTAATGAAGCTGGTTAATTCCCTGGCAGTCACTGGTCTCTACACAGCTCTTCTGGGCAGTAATAAAAAAAAAAGCAGACGCTGTGAATTGTCAAACCTGCTTTTTCACAGAGTGGGATAATCTCATTGTGTTGAAGTGTTGTAGCCCTTTGGTGTTGAAATGTTCACAGCTTGCACATCATTTTGCCTCAAAAGCAGGAAATGGCTTAAAATAAAGTCAAAACCATTGATTTTGATGAAGACCTTGAGTAAAATACAAACCAGTTGTGAGTGCTGTGTGCTTAAAAACTCCATGAAGTCAGAGTAGAAGCTCATCCTGATGCAAAGAGAAAAAAAGATACTAATTGTTCTTTGTGTGTTATTGAGTTTTATATAAAAGCAAATGGTGAGTTTTTGAAAGAAAACTTTCCATTGGAGGGAAATGAGGAATAAAATCCAGAAACTTTGCTCTCAAAGATGAATTAAGTCCAGATTGGGAGTTCCTAAAGAGTTTTTTTTGCTGTGGTTTTCATTAGACAGGCCCTTTGTGCTTTGGAATCCTTTTATGTTTATTATGTTTAAACAGTATCAAATCCGATTTGTGTTTTGCTTTCTCTGCAGTCTTGAGGTTCTGAGGTCTGATCAATTTTTAACGCTGGATCCCAACGTGACTGGTGTATACAATGGAGCCTATCCCTTTGGGATTGATCCGGTCAGTTGTGTCTCTTGGTGGCCATCAGTCGTTTGTAAATTAGGTTTTGATATGTGTATTAGGAAAATAAATCTTAGTAGGAAAAAAATTCATTTCTACTTGTATTTTCCGTTCAAAAAGAGCTTCCCTTGGTGAGTCAAAGGTTTAACTTAAGATTTAAAGATTTAGTTTTCATAAAGCTCAAATTTCAGTTGTGATCCCCATTCGAGGTAGAATTCTGGTCTCCAATAGAGAAAGGGTAACACTTTATTAAAAGAGATTATTTATCAAAAGATAACATTCATCTTGTTACACTGTTCTTTAATGCTGGTGGGTTTTTTTTCTTCTCTTCTCGAGATATGGAATTTGTCAAGCAACCGCCTCAGCTTTTTAAATTCCTTCAAAATGAAGATGTCTGTGATTTTTGGAGTGACTCACATGACTTTTGGAGTTGTATTGGGAGTATTTAACCACTTGTAAGTACAAGAAGTGAAGATGATGTTAACCTTACGGTTTTTATTGAGTCTTGAATTGTAGCATTTGATCTTGTAGGAGAAACTGGAACAATTGTTTTCAAACAGAATAATAGCAATTGTGAAAATTATTCTTATTAAAAAAAAGAGACAGTACCAGAGAGGTTTTCCTTCACATAAATATGATGGATCAATGGTATGCCAAAAAATCTGAAGACATTGATTAATACAAGATTTGATTTCAAATCAAGCCTCTTATGCGCTTGATTTCCACTGAAATACCTGATTAAAATATCACTGACTATGAAGAAATCAGTTCTGGATTGTAACTTCAGTTTTGCTGTTTAGAAATGCTGAGTATAGTTGTTCAATTTTAAATCCTGTTTGGGCCAAGTATCTTGATGTTTCTTTGTAAAACTGATTTCATTTTTCCCCCAAATTTTAATCTTTCAGACATTTCAAGGAAAAGTATAAAATTTATTTGGTTTTTCTACCTGAACTTTTATTCATGATGTGCATCTTTGGCTACCTTGTGTTTCTGATCTTCTTTAAATGGTTAGCCTACTCTGCAGAGGACTCTACATCTGCTCCTAGTATTTTGATTGAATTTATTAACATGTTCCTGTTTACTGGTGGTGAGGCAGAGGTCTTCTACACTGGACAGGTTAGTAGTGTTCTTAAAAACTTCTGAAAATCACTGGGCAGATAATGCTTTACCAGTCATGGAAGTCCTGCTCTGGCAGGGGGTTGGACTGGATGATCTTTCGAGGTCCCTTCCAACCCTTGACATTCTGTGATTCTGTAAAGCCAAAGGCTGATGGCTGAGGGTTCCCCTAGTAAGGGGAATGTATCAGACTAAGGGGAAACTAACATATTTACACATTAATTGGTTGTAAGATTTTACATAGTGACTTGTGAAAATACCCGTTTCTGGAGCAAAATCCCCCAGGTTAAATTTAAGCCTGGAGAAAAACATCTCATGCTTGTAATGTGCTGAAAATAACTCTTTTCTCCTGAGTAACACCTCAATGTAGAATCTAGTCCTTCAGGACATCTGGAACTCAGTTTAAGGACCTGATTAAGTAAAATACCTATATACATGTTCAGTTTGGAGTACATGCCCACTGAAATCAGTTGAGGTTTTTTTTGTGTGCTGGAATAGGCCTTTAAAAGAAACAGGCTTTTCCTCCTTTTGATTTTGTCATCTAATCTGATCTTTTTTTTTTCTTTTCTCCCCTCAAACAGATTGCTCTGCAGAGGTTTTTACTTTGTATTGCTTTTCTTTCTGTCCCTGTAATGCTTTTTGGTAAACCACTTTATTTATATTGGCTGCACAGCGGAGGCCGAGGCCTTAGAATGTACAGGGTAAGTATTGAGAGACACTTGCATGTTTCCTCAGTACAGCAGAGTTCAGCTGGTGGTGTATTGCATAGAATGTCTTCACTCAATATTTCTACTCAGCTTGGAAAGCTTTTGGCTATAACACATAACAATACTTTGTTCCCCCAGCTCTCTTTTTGTCTTTGCTTCAAACTACTTTAAATGAATTCTTAAAACCACACTGGCAGTCCGCTTGAAGATGTGACACGTTTCCTTTTTATAGAGTGGCTACAAGCTAATTCGAAAAGAAAGTGAAGAAGAACTTTCTCTGCTGAGATGTCATGATGTAGAAGAAGGAAGCAGCCATTCAGACAGTGAGCACAGAGAGGAGGAGGGAGAGGAGGTAATGTTTTTACTTAATCTCTAGCCTGTATGTCCTTAAAAGCAAATTAGAAGTGGAAAATTAAGAAACACAATGAGTCCTTGGAAATTTTCAGGAAGATCAGCAGAGCCTTTACAAAGATCTTGATGCCTGAAAGCAGTGTACTTATTTGTTGCTATTCTATCATTATTTCTTGATATTGCTACCATAAGCACAATCTCTCTGTAGTGGAGAACAGGAAGAATGTTTCATCTATAGACTTGGCACCTAAGACTATGGGTTTTCTCAAAATGAAGAGTGGGATAAAAATCCTGGGTTCTGTACGGTTTTATGGATTCTTAAAACTAAGGCAAGAGGATGACTGCCCAGCTTCCTGTTAATTAATCTTGACTTTTCATCAGACAAAAGTCTTTTTATGTCTGCAAAGTTACATCTTGTGATGAGGATTATTGCTGCTGGGGGCTGGGAGACAAGAGTGGCACTCACAGTCCCCAGCAGGCACATTGTTAAAGGTCTTCACTGATTCCACTGATATTCATGTGAACTGAAACAGTGACTTCAGTTTCCCGATGTGCAGGCTATGTGTAGTACTTGCTTCACTGGAGTAGGGGACTCTTGCTTCTCATGTATAGAGAATGCAAGAATGGTTTGAATAAATAAAATGTGTCGTAGTTCCATGCAAAGCAAGTGTTGAAATTTGCAGTAATATTAATCTTGGAACTCTTTGTTAGCAACAAATATGTATATTTATAGAGTATACAGGATTAATGGAGTTATTTTTCTATTACTAGCATTACTAATAATTAATCCTGCTTTTAAAGATGCAACAATTGATATTGTAAACTTCTATCCTCAGTAGAATGGGCATTAGAACCACGGCTGATTTTACTGCTTAAGGGTTTTCAAGTATTAGGTTGTGTTCCATGTGGAAAACATAAATTGCATTCATTATTATCTGTCAACAAGTAACTGGGGAAATTAACTGGAAAACTATAGCATCAGCATTGTTTTAGTGTTGTCTCTATAATAAGGATCTTAAACATACCAGACCTTTATTTGATGTGCAATCAATTTATCACCCTTTAAGGGCATTTTTCTTCCCTGCATGTTAGTGTTTGCAGGTGAATGTTTTTGTGCTCTCTTGCTGTCCTGTGTTGTTGAAACAAAAACAAATGTATTGTTATATTTTAGTTTAATTTTGCAGATGTTTTTATGAATCAAGCAATTCATACCATTGAATACTGCCTGGGATGTATTTCTAACACAGCCTCGTATCTGAGACTCTGGGCATTAAGTCTTGCTCATGCACGTAAGTGGTTTTGATGTGGGTTTTTTTTTGTTGGTTTCTTTTATTTACATCTTGATTTTTAGTGCTGGCCTGCTACTACTATGAAATTATCTTAATGTAAAAACAATATCCCTGTTTAATCCATGGAAAGCCCCCAAACTGAAATTGTGAGTCACTGTTACATAGTGATTTTCTCCATTGATGACTCTGTGTTGTAAAGAGACAGATTTTCTGAGCACAGCATTCCCACACATAAAGGTGTATCTGTAGACACAGTACCATTTCCTGATTTCCAGTGATTGATCGGTTTGGAAGCTATTTAGACACTTGTGTCATCATGTAAAATGTTGCCATGAATAAACTTTATTCTGAAACTGCATTTCAGGTATTGCAGGGTGGGGAGCAACTACCTGGGCCAGGGAATGGCTTGTATTTCCCATGTTCATTCCCCCACAGTACTGTTTAAATGAGGACACAGGTCAGTTAGGGCAGCTGCATGAGGGAATGTGTGCAGCGTCAACGTTAATGCTGACTTTCCTGTTTAAAACAGAGTTATCAGAAGTTCTGTGGCAAATGGTGATGAGAGTGGGGCTTCGTGTGGATGCCACGTACGGTGTCTTTCTGCTCGTCCCTGTTGTCGCGTTTTTTGCTGTTCTGACAGTTTTTATTCTTTTGATCATGGAGGGGCTTTCTGCTTTTCTCCATGCTGTACGACTTCACTGGTAAGTTCATTTTTTCTTGGTACCACTTTAGCTTATTTAAGAGGAATTTTTGTGTCAAAATATCAGGTGCCTCATTAAAAAGAAAAGTGTAAAATTTGCCATGCTACTGCAATAGATGTATTGAATCACATTAAATAAATGGCTGATTAGTTGAATGTGATTGTTCCTCTGGTATATTTTCAGTACATTCAGATATTATCGTGGTTAAGGATGCATGTTAACCTCAGTCACATTCAGAGGGATTTTGGTGCAAACTATGAGTACATTTGACTTACAGTATTGCAGCTTTTCCTACTGTAGAATATTAGTAACATGGATAAGGCTTTTTAATTTCAGTCTGGTTATTTCCCTGAATGGCTTCAGTCTGTTTCATTTATTTGGTTCAACAGAACGATTCAGTTAGTGAGCACAACATTTGCTAAAGTGGGGCTGCCAACCTGGAACTATTTTAATCCTTTCTCAGTCTTAATATGACGAGCTCTGCATGTTGGAGTGGATTCAGAGAATAGTTTGAAATCTAATGAAATTGACAATGAGGAAAGACAGACTTGGGGTATATAAACACTCAAGGCTGAGCTGTTTGCCTTACAGAGTGTTGTCCTCATGTATATTTAGAAAACAATTAACTGCAACTAATTGGAAAACAAATGAGTGAGACAGAAGTGAGAAACTTAAGCATTAGAGCATAATGTCAGTGTGTTTGGTTCTCTGGAGAAACAGGACAAATTTGCCTGAGACTGTGATAGGAAGGTTAAATAGCTGCACAGAAAGCCTACGTGACAGGATTAGGATTGGTTTTGTTCAGCCTCTTGTGATGCACATTGCTGTCCCTTGACAACTGGTCATTTTGGATGAATATACAGATTCTGGGGTGTTTTTTGTCTCGTTTCAGGGTGGAATTTCAGAACAAGTTCTACTCCGGTGGAGGACACAAGTTTACACCTTTCTCTTTTAAGCACATTTATTTACATTTTAATAAAGATGCAGAGTAGAACTGGGACGTCTTGTAAAATAGATCTAAAATGTACATTTTTCTTGTTAAACTAATGTTGTAAATTAATTTTATTCTTTACAAAAAAAAAAAAGTTGTTACTGCTTGTCCTAAAACCAGTGTGTGCTTTCTTTTGTTATTGAGGCTGTTTATTTTCTTGAACAGTTACTTTTAAGTGAAAAGGCTTAATCACAGAATGGATTTTCATCCTGTGAAACATTCATTACTAATCCCCTACTTAAGCCAGCTACCATCTCATGAACTTTGGGAACAATTCAACAGTGCAGCACCAGCGCCGTGTGTTTTCAGTACCTATTCCAGCAGGATGATGTAATATCAATTTATACACAGCAATGCGCTGTGACTTTTTTTTAGGCCCTGTTTAAAATTGTGCCAAAACTTTTCACTGTTATTGTTGAGTTCTGCCCAGAGTTCTTGCTTTAATCTTTCCGAAGCCATAGTGGTATTTAATATTAGGGAAGAAGGCAGGATTAGAAGTGGGGACTGGAAGAATTAACCCTGTTATTACCCTGTAGCAAGGAGCTTTCTGCAAACTGCTGTTCAGCAAAGCAAGCTCAGTGCAGGCCCTCGCTTCTGCTGGCCTTGATGGATGGGTAAAAGCCTTGGAACAAGTCTTGCACTGACTGGGTGAGGACTCAAAAGAATCAAAGTCGCTGTCTGAAATCTTTATCCTGGCTGCTGTTTTGAGAGTGTGGTCTCCTGCAGCATTTCTCCTCCTAGGAGGAACTTTAGCCTGGGAAGGAAGAAGGGGCTGTGTGTTGTATCTGTGACTGTAAGGATAATACCCATCGTTACTTATTCAGTGTCAGAAAAACTTTACAGTGACCAGGTGAAAAAGGGTCGGTTTATATCATGTTGCGTATCCATCTGAAAGCGGAGATACGGCCACGATGTTTTGACACTTGTGCCCTAAGAGCAGCCTAAGCTCGGTTTTGCACTTGTTGCACACAACTTCCCAATACAACCTCGTTTGCGCAGTTGGGCGCCGGCCCTTCCGTCCCTGGGCAGCCCTCTCCCTCCCCGGCACTGAGGGGGGTGACCTGGTGTGCAGCTCGCCCCCAGACCTGGCGCGGCTGAGCCTGAGGGGCACGAAGCGCCCTGAGGGGCACGAAGCGCCCTGAGGGGCACGAAGCGCCCTGAGGGGCACGAAGCGCCCTGAGGGGCACGAAGCGCCCTGAGGGGCCGCGGCCGGGCGGAGGGAGCGGGCGCTGAGGCGGGAGCAGCTGCGGCTGTTGCTCTTCCCCGCCCCGTTGCCGCGGGCACGGGGAGGCGTCGGGCTCGCCGCGCGGCTCGCAGCCATGGCCGCGGGCGATGTGCGCCTGCAGTGGCTGCGACACCAGGCGCTCTCCGTCTTGGGGCTGACCGACCCGGCTCCTTTCGAGGAGCTGCTGAGGCGCGGCGGCGGCGCGGGGGCACGGGCGGTGCTGGGCTTCTTCGACCGTGGCAGCGCTGGCGGGGCCGATGGACGCGAGGCGGGCGCGGGGCTGCTGCTGGTGCAGGTGCAGGTGCAGGTGCAGGTGCAGCGCGCCGGGCGGCAGCGCGCGGAAGGTGAGGCGGCGGCGGGCGGGGCCCGTGCTGCGCGGCCATAGGGAGCGCTCCCCAGGTCCCGACCCCTCCCCCCCCTCCGCCCCGCCACGGCTCTCGCTCGAGCCCTCGTCTGTCCCATCCGCTGAATTCTACCTCCCTTGACCCTCCGACCGTTAATGCCTTTGCCTGTCCGTCCTGTGGGCTGTGCCCGGGGCTCCTGCCCCCTCCCGTTCCCAGGCGTTTCTCCTGGCAGGGTCTGGCTCGGGGGGGTTCGCAGCATCCCCGCCGCACGGGGGTTATGTCACGCGCCTCCCGTTCTGTGTGTGTGCAGCGGCGGGTGACACGGAGGGCAGCGGGAGGAAGGCCCGGGTAAATCGTTTCCTGAGCAGTTGTCTCGGGCTTCTCTGTGGTCGAAAGCAAGTGGGTGGTTTGAGCGGCCGGAGTTCTGGCAGCCCTGCTGCTGTGGCTTTCGCAAGCGGATCCAGCAGTGTCCGTAATGACAACAGCTCCTTTTCCCCCGAAAGCAGATGTGATTCTGTGGGCATTGTGACCAATTAATGTGTTCTCGGGAGCTTCTGCCTCGGGATTCTCCTTTGAGATGAAGCTCTCTTAGGTTGTCTCTTTCCATCTTTTCCAAACAGATGGAAAGAAAGAGCCTGACTGGTGTGAATAAAATTGACTCACAAGCACACCTCTTCCATCCAGTCTTTGTGATGTCTTTTACTGTCTTTATAATTTCAGATTTTTAGAGATTAGTTTCCATAAAGTAAATAGGATTCATATGTTCCCTTTTGTAGAAACGAATTAATTCCCCTGAAGAGTTGCATGCTCTTCTCTCTACTCTGGTGCAATTGATTGAGAGTAAAAGTGGTGATCCTGTGGCATTAAGATTGACTCAATACTTTAACCATGGTATTGCAGAGGGGAGAAAAGAAAAATAATAAAGGGCAAAGGACAGAAAGGGTATCAGAAGACAGCCCTGATTTCCTACGGCTCAGAGATTCTATTCTCTGCTGTTAGTTTCTGTGTAACTCCCATAGAAGATGTGGGCACCTTTTGAAAGAGCATAAAATGAAGTTTTCCATTCCTGACTGGCTCTGGAATTCAGGTTTGGATGCCTGATTGTTGAAAAGTGGTGCTGAAAATGGAAGAAAATGCTCAGTCGTTTAGTTTGAAAAGAAAGTTGGAAGGATCCATTTCACATGCATGGAACATTTGTCTCTTTTGTTATTCTTTCTTAGAGATGACTCCTAAGACATCCCCTCTGCAATCTACAGACAGTGAAAGTGTGTCAGGTCACGCACCAGCTCTCTCTAGTGGGTCTGAAGGGAACAAACTGGTGAGTCTGTCTTTCGGTACATTTGTGGGTACGAATTTGCTGGCTTTCTGATGCAAATGGTTCAGTAAAGCTGTAGTTCAATTAAGGAAGCACAGTTGCAGAGCAACCACTCAGAGCAGAACAGAACGTTTGACAAGAACAGGAGTTTCCATTCAAAGCCTGTGATATCTGCCATAGCCTCTAACATGAGTGACACGACATTGCAAAGGAAGTTTGTTTGGCGAAACACTGGATTTTGGTGAGAAAATGCAGCAGTGAGTTACTCAAGTAGCACATTAGGTGGTACAAGACTTGCTTGTAAAAGCAAAATTGCAGTTAGAAAAATTGCTAGGTAAAGACACCTTGGGAGGAGCAGGTAAGACACAGACAAAAGCCTTTGTACCTCCAGTCTTTTGCATAATTAGATGGTCAGGATAGAGTCTGGGATTTCTAACTAAACTGGGTTTATGACTGAGATGCAGGCAGAAGGGGAGCAGAGGCTTGCATGTTCTCACAAAGGCATTGAAGTGTTTTCTGGTTTCTTATGCTTCCAGCACTAATGCTTTTAGTCCCGTTGTGCTGGAAGTCAGCAGTTTCCAAAATGTGATTTTTACTGTTAGGTGAGTGACTTTTGAACATTTCCTTAATGTAGTTTACTTGGACAGCACTGTGAAGATAATTGAGTTAAACTCACAATTCTCTCCTACGGCTCGCTGCAGGCAAACATTTTCTGCCCTTAAGAAATGTGGCAGCAAACAGTGACAGTCACGTTTCCTTTTTATTTTCTGTTTCAGCTGCAAGAACAGGGAGTTGACAAAGTGTGCTTCTATGTGGCTCTCGATGAAATTCCTGAAGAATTTGTGTCAGGTTTTACTGTCTATTTCCTGAGAGACACCAAAGGTATGTGCCCTGAGTAACTGCAGGCTCAGTGTTTCCAGTTTTTTCCATTGAACAGTAACTCACACTGAGAAAAGGGGATAGTGGCTGGATTTGGGATAGAGCATATGGATGTTAAATTAACTGGATAGGAATCCTTGCAGAACAGAACCAGGAGTCAGGAATGTTTTTGCTATGAAATTCACAGAAAGTGATTCAGGTGAGAAGCATGGCTGGGGTATCAGGCTTCCTGACCTGACTCAAGTTCTGATACACAACAGGAACATGATTTATTCTGGTAGTTGTTACTTTTACCATGAAACCAATGTCAGGAGTTATTCCAACATGTGGAGTAGCTCTGGTTCTGGTCGCAATCAAACCTCAGTATCTAGTCCCACAGGAAACAGCTTCTACACTAAAGCAGACAGGTACTTCCACACCTAATGCCAGAGCGACCCCAGCACCTGTGTTGATGTGGGCACACTAAGCAGCAACACGTGTGGTTTAAAGCTATGAGGTATTTTGTATGTACCTGTTAGTTCCAGTTTTTCTAGAAACAAGGTGCTGGAGAAAAAGAGGAAATGATGATCATATACTCGGTTATTTTCTGTGCAAGATTTTCCAATCTGTCTATAGAACAGGAGTTCAAATGAAGGCCACTGTTTTGTTTCAACAGAGAATGATTTCCTAGCTATAAGACTGGATTGTAAACACCTAGAGCTAGTTGATCACACTTAGGGATTTTTCTGCCCTTCCTGAAAAAGCATCCACGCTGTATAAACCAGCACTGGTTTTGAAAGTGACCTGCACCAAACCTAATTTGTTACAGTCACGCTTTGTTTTATTACAGTTTTAACTTGTTATGGAAAGGAATTGATGCTTTATGCTTTCTGCATCAAGGCATTAAATGTATGCTAAATGTTTCTGTTCTCTTTAGAAAGAATTGCTGAACCTAGTGACCTGAGTGAAGCTAATGAGGTTCTTCCTAAAGTGATTAAGTTTGGTGTACTGACTGACGATACTCTTCTGATGTTAAAGAATGCCATCTCCCAGGTAAATGTCTTACAGCTTTTTGATATGGAGTCTGGAGTGTTTCTGTGAGTGATTTGTCTGTATTCTGCTGGCCATATGGATTATGCATAAACAACACTGGTATTTAGTGAGTGACTTTCGTGTGCCAAAGTGAAGTTTGGTTAATAGTTGATATTTGATTTCCCACGTTTTTTTTTAAAGATAAGGAGATGAGCATTATTTCATTGCCTGGCCCTATATGAGAGCCATTGGAGAGCGTGACAGCAGATACCTTTATTCTTGTGCTGGCAGGTGTTTGTAAAAGCATGCTGGAGCTGTGCAGAAGTTGAGGCAGAATGATGCTAAAGAGGTGGAATGGAAGGAGCTGCACTTAAAGTTTAGAACAACATATCCAATATCCAGTGCTTAAAAGAATTGCTAGTAAGCTGATTTTGTTGTTCTCTTTTTCAATACAAACTATCTGATCTGTGTTACCTGGTTGAATTACAGGGGTTTCCACCAGCTGTCTCCTATAGTCAGCAGCAGACTGAAGGATCTTCCTTTCATCTACGTAATGAAAACACAGATTCTGAGGAAAGGAATTTATCAGCAACTGAGCTTGCAGAAAGGAAAGAGCAGCCCGTGGGATACGGTAATACTGAGATGAGGAATGAAACTCAAAGAGAATAGGCACAAATTGTCACGTGCTACTCAGCAGACTGTACAAGAAGCTAAAATATGCCAGCACTGTGGTGCTGTGAATACCTGACAGCAGAAAGGGGTTCACCTGGGAATGGCTTTATATAGAGTAGCAAGTACATAGAGTTTCTGGGGAAACTTCAGACCTGAATCACTTTTCTCTGCTGATAACTATTGTATTTTTACTGCCCTGAAGCATAGCAGACAGTATGGAGAAATGGATGAAATCAGTGATGGACTTTCAAACAGTCTGGAGTTAAGAATAGGAGAGAGAGTAAACATGCTTCTGCTTACAATGTTCAGAGGACTCAGGCCATAGCAGGGTATAGAAAGTGGGAGACTGAATACACTTTCACCTCTTGTTTAGCATCTCATGTCTGGCAGAGGCTACTGACATGCCATTAAGGAGAGCATAGTGGCCTACAACAAGCAGGTTGATAATCTTCTTCGGCAAAGCCCTAATCCTAATTCTTAATAGTAAGAGATTGGGTTAAGCCATGGAAGCTGAGTGCTTTTCATTTATTTCTAGGAACAGATCTTTGTTTGCACTGTGTTAACTGTCAAGCAACTGATGTTGGTTTGCCATATTCTCAGACAGGCAGAGCAGGTGGCATGTTACCTCTCCTCAGCAGCTGATGTGATGGGAGGCAGAAGCTGTTTCAGTGTTGTTACTTTTCCAGTGCTGATGGAATGACACAGTTCATTCATATGCCTTTTTTTTTTCCCCGCTATAGAAGATACTAAACTGGAGATGCCAAGTATAGATCTAGATGGAGAAGTGACTGCTCTGGCCACAGTTCCAGAAGTAGTTGATGCTCTGGAAAGTTGTGCAATGACCTGGCAGAAATTAATATCCACAGCTGTAGAGGAACAACTGAAAAAAGTTCCACAGGTAATGTTGTGTATAACACCGAGCTGCTTCTATTCCCAGACACATTACTTCATTTCCCCACAAGAATCTCTTTGAATGATGTCTCATTTTTAATCCATTTTCATGTTTGATTGTTGGAAAGTCCTTTATTAATTCACGAAAAGTAGAACAAAAGTAGTGAGGAACTGTATGACTCTGGGAAATAGAATATAAAGCACTTTGAAATGAAGGAAGAAATAAAGCCCTGGTTGCAGGTTTTCACTCTTGCATAACAGTCATGGAGAATGTTCCTTTTGTTCCCTGTTACTTGCAGGGTAATGGTCCACTTGCAGAAATTGACTTCTGGCGTGAAAGAGGTGATGCTTTAAGTGCTCTTACGGAACAGATAAAGCTTCCAGAAGTGCAAAAAGTCATTGGAATATTACAGGAAGCTAAATCCAAGCATCTTGGAGATTTACAGATAGTCTTAAGTGACCTCAGAAAACATCACGTGGAAGCTCTAGATAATACGAAGTTCCTCGCTGTTCTTGAACACCCTTTGAAGGTATGTACCCTTAAGAAAATGTTGCGGAGCTTTAGCTGTAGTTACCTGGGTTGGATTTCTCTGTTGATATCTCATTTCTTTTTTGCTGATTGAGTGATATGCTCCAGCTTTTTTATATTTAAGAATAATTAAAAAATACTAATTTCTTTTGCTTGAGTTGCACTTGTTCTAATATTTGAAAGGAGAAGCCCATTGCTGTGAACAGCTCGGTTTGTCAGTCACTGCCTTGGGAGGTCTTGGTGGCATAGCTGAATTGCAGAAAGCAAAGATTTCTCTACTCCGCTTTTGTGTGTTTCTTGGGCACCAAGGTGGTTCCTGGGCTGAGTTATTTATTTAATTAGGCCCCAGACTTTCTACGCTTCAGGTATATATATAAGAAGTACTGGTTTGCATATTTATTTTCATGTTTTCCTGACATCTTACAGTCTATATCATGCATTTAATAGAATTTAACATATGGCACTGGGTTTAGTGCTGTCTTGAATGCAATCCCTCCACTGATGGATGCCCTGAGACTCGTGTGGATGATGTCCCGACATTACAACAAGGATGAACGGATGGTCCCCTTCATGGAACGAATTGCCTGGGAGCTGTCAACAAGAGTGCAGAGAGCTGTGGATTTACACGTGCTGTTTAAGTAAATACTGGATTCTTGTTTAACTGTGTTAGACTGTGTTTGTCAAAAGCTGTGCTTGTTTTACACCAAGTGCAGTAGCTAATAGACTTCAGGGTTTTTCACTATCTGAAGGTGTATTAGAAGGTCAATTAAAAATCAAATCACTTTGTGATTTTCATAAATTGTGGAATCATCCCTGAAGAAATAGACACTTGTCCTCTTTTGTCTTGAAAGGACATCAATCAATAAAACCAACAGAGTTATAGTGGTAAAAGAAGTGGCTTAAATACCATCAAAATCTGTCCTGATACGATCTCTGTTCAAAATCAGTCACGTTGAAAGTTAAGACCTCCCAGTTACAAGTTTTACCTAGATCTTGTATACTTAGAAGCTGCAAAACCAGGGTATATTAATCCAGTCGAGGTACAATTCTCTATCTGTGGTCTTTCTATCTGTATCTAGTATCTAAACTGTTTTGATTTGATTAATAGACAAGATAGAGCTGCTGCAAAAAGGAAAATAGCAGAAGCCAAAAGCACTCTTGAGCAATGGAAGAAACGTTATTTTGATGTCCGTGCTGAAATCCAAGCATTGGGAAGAGCAAAGCACTGGGAGTTTGACAGAAAAGCTTTATTTGAGAAAACAGATTATATGTCTTCAGTCTGTCAAGATCTGTATGATATTTTACAGGTAGTAATATAGACAAGAAATGTATGATCAGTGTCCTATTCTGTAGAGGAGATTCTTTAGCGCTGCAGTTGTTGAAATGTTAACAGCCTTTACTTCTATGTGTGGTTTTGTGTTCAAGACCTGAGCGGTGCCTTTGATGCCAACAAAGCTACACGTCACACTTGACGTGAAATAACTCTTCTCAAGATAGTGGTAGAGGACAGATATTACTGTGTACATGGCTGTGTTGAACAAAGGGACTTGTAACCACTGTTTCACAGATGAGCAGTTTTCATGGGTTGCTATCTTAATGATGGAGATACAATGAACCTTTCAGTATTCTATGCTATAAATTTTCCCCATGGATGACTCAGTGTATAAATTGCAGGATGTAGGGAGAGGTGTGGTGCTTGGGCTAATTTCAGTCAGGGTAACTAGCAATATTAGTGATCCAATATTAGTGGTCTGGATGTGTGGAAACTGCACATGTGAGAAGTGGAATAAAAAGGAACAATCACTGGGTATGATCTGTTTTAACAACTGAAGTGTTGGGCCTTCGAGTGGGTCTTTTTTATTTGCATAAAGTTACTTGGTGGCTTCTACAGAAACAGATTAGATGTGAATCACAGCACAAATTGATCATTCTCTGAGCTGGTGTTAGTTTTAAAGGAAATACTATCAGAAAGATGTGTTAAACGGCAGAAAACCAAGAGTGCTCGTTACAAATGAAGCTTTCTGGTATGTTGTCCTGAATTAACAGGTCACCGAAGAGCTTCGCAGTATGTTTTGTCGTGAACTGATAGCCGTCGCAGGGGATCTGAAGCATATTCATAACCTACTGACACGAGTAAAGGGACTAACTAGTCCTATGGAAGAACTGACTTTTGACCCTTTTAGCATGAAAAGTGAACGTGACTGGAAATTGATGATGGAAGAATTTAGAGAAGAAGTTTTGGTAAGTACCGTAGACAGTGATTTCACCTCATTACTCCCAATGCACAAATTCCTTCTAGAATATGAACCATTTCATTTAAAGAAAGTGTCAGCTTGCAGAAGAAAAGAACGTATGCATAAATTTGTAAATAAAAATGTGAGGAACTGGACCAGTGTTTAAAGTCAGTATTCTGTTTCCAAGTTGGTTTAGTTTATAGTTTTCACTTTATCTTGAAAATGGTGAAGGACACTCTTTGTTCATTGGTGGAATTGCTGCAGCATGAACAGGGGCTACATATGATCCCTGTCTCAATGAATGATGTCCTACAAAGAAGTAAAGCTTCCTTTTCTGGATCCGTTCACTCCTTCATCCTTCAGCTGAGAATACCCACAGAGTACAAATTGTCACAGTGTTATTTGTGATTTATATGTCTGCTCAGCAGACATGTTAATGAATGTTCATTTCCTGCAGCTTACTGGAAAGCCATGAGTTTGTTAGTAATGTAAAAGACAAAAAAACAGTAAAGAAATGCTTGACCACTGTTATATATATAAAATCATTTTGCCTTCCCTTCTCGGTTTTGCAAGATGAATCTCTAAGTGACGGGATTTCTGGGCTTTCTTCCTTTCTTTAGATTATTGAAAAAGAGACCAAAAAACTTATTGATGAATCTTTCAAGAGTCTTCGATCAGCAGAAGCTGCATTTGACCTGCTATTAAAGTTCAAACACATCCACTGTTGTGAAACTGTTCGTAAGCACATGATGACAAAGTTCAGTGATGTTTTGGACCAATACTGTAAAGAGGTATTCAATTTAAGGACTTCTTATGCAGCACATGAAGCTGTTTACCTAGTGAAAATCCTGCAGCTGGAATTCTCTTCAGAGCTTGTGTTGTGTGTCGGGATAGATACCGACCAGGGACAAGCAAGTGGAGAAATGATTCATTGTCCTATTGAATTCCCTTCTAGGTTGAAAATATCCAGCAGGTCTTTGTTCAGAACCTCAAGGATCCACCTTTGTGCAAGGGTCATCCTCCAGTGGCTGGCGCAATATATTGGTCCCGACTTCTTTTTGATAAGATTGAGTGCCCTATAACTCGATTTCAAGAAGTAGAGGAGTTGCTTGCTGGTGAACGGGGAGAGGAAGTATGTTGGTTCTCTTGACATTTCATGAAGAAATGCTGACTTCATATCCTTCTTCTAAGGATGTGAAAATACTCTCACATGAGGGGAAGTTGTAATGTCAAGCCATGTTTGATGTGAAAAGCTGAGCGGGTCTTTCCCACGGTTTCCCAGAGAGACAGTGTCAGAATAAATGACACAATTCAAGAGCCCAAATTCTCCACCACCTGCATTAATTACTAAGCATTACTTTTCCCCCTTGCCTAGTAAAAATTAGAAACTAGATTCAGACACCACATTCAGACCGGTTAGTTGAATGTTTTTCGTGGTCCTTAAAACAACTTGTACACACTTTTCCTTTTTAGATAAAACAAATATATCTTCAAGTGGCCAAGAGGTTGAAAGAGTATGAAGATCAAAAATACAACCAGTGGAGAGATGAGACAGAACAGAATCTCCTACGCTTACTGGAAAATACTCTGATGACTGTCATCACTGACGAGGCTGCAACCCAAGTTAGCCCAGAAGCTTCTGAGCAGGTGAGACAGAGGATGATGCTGTATCAGACTTCTCTATGGGGAAGAACTGAAACCTACTTTAAACACAGTTTTTGAAAGGAAAAGTTCAAAAGCTCTAAGCTCAGAAATGTTTATGGTCTCTTACAAGATTTAGTTGCTGAACGACCTGACAAATGGATGAATGTTGTTTCTTCGTGTGTTCTTCCTTGCTGTCATTCCTGTTAATTTTGGGGTTTTGGTACAGCACCTTTGGGACATTATAACAAAAGTTGGGACTGAAGTTAGGTAGAGGTAAGTTCCCAGTAGAGATCCTGCAGAATCCTGTCGCGATGAAACTTTTGCCTAACTATGAGCTTCTCCTGGCATTGCTGTTGTAACTTGTCGCAGCAGGGTGTAAACAGAGGTGATTGGATTTGTTTCTTGTCATCAGCTTTCACGGAAGAAGTACTTGTGTATCATTTCTGAAACTAGAATGCTGAGGTTGCTATTGAATTTTAAAGGCATTTCCACAAGCTCTGAATTTCAGTCAGTCCTTTCACCTGCTGCCTTATCAGAGGTCTCCAAGAGCTTCTCCTTCAACTCTGACAGTTTGGTTTTCCTCTTCTCTTTGCTGCTTGCTTGTGCTGTAGAGCTCTGTAACAGAGGAGTCTGCCATCACAAAGAAAAGTGTCCACTTCACGGTAAACTTTCCTCCCTCACTTCATGAGGTTATCCTTGAAACAAAGCACATGGACGTACTAGGATTTGAAGTCCCAGAAATGGCGAGATATGTGGCATTACGGGAAGACGAATTTCTTGGGTAAGGCTGTAACAAAATATCTGCTCACATGCAGACTTAGGATGACTTTCACATGATTTTGCTCCAGAACCAGAACGGGCCCCGAGTCATCAAATTTTGGAATGTGAGAACTCTCAGTGACTTTTTTCAAAGATAAATTACTAATGGCCACGTTGCACTAATAGGGTTTTCTCTGGTGCTGTCTGCATCCTTTAGCCTGTAGGACTGCGTTATACAAATCAAATTCTGAGGAAAACCAAGGAAATAGTTAGTTTTGTAATGAATTGTCAATACCATTTAGATTTCAGCTCATGTTTCAACTCAGTGCTGCTTTCTTCTTGTATGGCCTTGCATAAGTCACTTTTGCCCAAATGATCACAGGATTTTAGCACACAGCTATGCTGATGAGCCCTACCTGGACTTCAAAGTTAAATTGACGTGCTTCAAACTATGGGTGTCTTAAAAACCTTTCCTGAATTGGGACAAGAGAGATTTGTCTCGCTACTATGTGAGCCATATGAAATGAAAGCAAATTTGGCTTTATATGGAAGTCTGAATGGAACGATGGATGTGATCTCCTCTTTGATCTGAGTTTAGAGCTGTATTTGAAGACAGCCATGATTTTTATGTTTCATTGTGGTGTTACTTACACTCCTTAGGTATAGAGATAGATTGAAAAAGGTATTGGATCTCTATGACAAGTTAATGGGAACACTGGATGAAGCAGAAACCAAACTTCTTGATGACCATATTCAAGATCTCTGGACTACATTCAAATGGGGGCACACAATGATCAATTGGATATCCTTAGGTAAGGGAGGTATTATTTTAAAATGGCTTTAGATACTGATTTTCAGTTCAAAAAACTCGTAACTTCTGCAGTCAGTTTTTCATGTTATATGACAGCATGTTTTATATATAAAACACTGAGTGGGAACGGATAGAGACCCTTAGATAACAGCTGTAAGGGAGATGGAGGAAGGATTAGTTGAGAAATCATCTAATCTACCTTTCTGCAGAGCACCAGTTGATTCTCACAGATAAATCGTATGATTCTGGCAATTTTGATACATTGGTCAAATACTTGTTAAGAGGAAAGAAAAACCCAAATGGTTGTGATTTCTTTCAAGGTGTTGGGGACTTCCTTGCCTACTGTACAGAAAGTGTGGAGAAGTTTGAATTACTCATCTGTCGGATTCACACGCATTCTGGAGACATAAACAACAAACTTTTATTCATAGAATCAACAAATCTCTTTAAGTTTCCACTTCCAAAAAATGGCGATGAGCTTCCTGGTAAGTCTTTATATTTTCACTTCCAAGTTCTGGGATGGTTTCTTTTGCTTTGTCTGCTACTACAAGCAACCCTTTTAATTGTTAGCAAAACCAGCTACAGTAGTATTTCATGGTGTAACAGAGGAAGTACAGAGCTTCAGTACCCTAAAACTGATGGTGTCAATGACAGAAACCTAAAGAGGAGTATAGAAATGGTTAATTTCACTTGTGTCCACCTTGCTTTTGATCACTTTCCTCCTAGGCTTTCCTTTGATTTCTTTATCCATCTTGTATGTGGTTGTGTAGCCCTTAGAGCTGTGCTCTGCGTGGAGTATCAGCTCCCTTCTGGGCTCTCCGAGCTGAACTGGCTTCCTCAGATGGAAATTGCAGTGAGGTCGTTGTCTCCCTGTCATTTGAGTGGATGAGTGATGGATCAAATTTCTTTGAACACTTTGTCTGTCTTCTAAAAGATTACTTTCCTATCTGCTGGTTGCTATTAAATAACTGAATCCATCTAAAATCAGAGGGTTGGAGTATTAACAAATGAAGCATTAGCAAGTGAAGGTATTTTGTATCAGTACACTGGATCGATTTCATGTTCAGAAATAAAGCCCAGCTCATTATCGCAGCGTGCAAGTCTGTTGTGTCTGTTGCACTTAACTGTGCTAGTTTTTGTGTCTTTGGCAGGAGCAGAAGAATTTTTTGAGTATGTTAAGTGTGAAAGAGCAAAAGATGTGGCACGTATGGTTAGAAAGTATTCTGCAATTCCACAATTCCTAATCAAAGTGGAAAGATGTGTTGCCAAGACAAAGAGTGGCAAATCTCCCAAATTAGCTTCCTATTATGCATACTGGGAAAACAGGATTTATCAGGTGTTGACACAGTTGATTGTGAAGTAAGTGATTTGTTGCTTTCATGGATTTTTATTCTCTGATCTTCATTTTTTTTCTGGATCCGTTGATCACTGATACTCTGTTTGAACACCTTGGTGATGTGCAGTTTGAGACATTTGCATTTGTACTGGTTTTTTGTTTTCTGTGAGGAATGCAGAAGTGATAACAGGATAACACAATTTCAGAGAAAGTGGATTTTGTTGACAGAAGGGAAAAATAGGACATGTTTTCTGTAGTCTATGTAATGTGTGTACTTGCATATCCCTGGTATATTTTTCAAATCAAGGTTTTGCCTTACTAAAGCATACAGTTTTGAGAACTTGGTGTCTGGGTACTTGACAGATAGGTCTGAGGAGGATCTTGTAGCAAGATATTATAAAAGCTTATATTATAAGCAAGATATTATTACAATAGAACATTGCAGGGTTAGAAAAGCTTCTCATCCATCTCCTTCTTGTCAGCCATCTCTTTGTAATCTGGTCCTTGCTCAGATGACTTCATTGTGCTGGACTCTTGCAACGGAGTTGACCATAGTCTCAGGGTCTGCTGGGTATTCCCTTGTATTCCTTCCAATAGCTTCTTCTAGCTAGCCAAGCTTTTGCAATAAATTAGCATTAGTGGGACAATTTTGCTCTGATGTACATGAGCATTTTTATCTGAAATCAGTGATAACTGACTTCACACCGGTCTGTTTACGTATTTAAGCATGCATCTGACAATTGCAATCTCTGTTGGGCATTTCCATTGGGGATTTCATTTGGTTATGATGATCTTTGACATGATTTTTTTCCCTTTCCCAGGAATTTGCAGGCTTTTCATGCAGCTGTTCTTGCAAATGTGCCACTGTTCCAAACAGAAGCTATTTTATCTGTTCCTGAGATAATCTTGCAAGCTAATGCCAGTGAGATTGAGAATATGACTGCACAATGTATCCAAGACTGTGTTGAGGTCACAAAGGTGACTTTTGACAAAGATTTACTTGTTGCCAAAGTTTGCTCGTGATTATAATGGATTAATCTTACTTTATGTTTGGACAAGCATAAATGTCAAGGGGAAGATTCATATTGCTTTATCTTGAAATCAAAGTATCCAGTACATTGTTCTAATTTTACAGACTATCCTAATTTTACAAACTGATGACAAAGGAAAAAAAATTGCTATAAAGCTTCATGCAATTTTTACTCAGGCAAAACTCTTTATTACTTTCCAGCAGTTTTGTCAGGGTTAGTACATGATTTGGTTCTATAAATCAGCATCTGTCAGAAGGAACTACTTTTCAGATTGTACTGCAGATGTTGCTTTGTGATGTATGAATAAGTTGCAGGAATAAGGAGTAGCCTTCTCTGTATTGCAGCAGCAGAAAAAGAATTCAGAAAAGGCTGGGAGAAGAGCATTTAGGGCACATCTAAGGCAGCAGTTTTACAGCAGAGAAAATATCTAGCTTGCTGGCAAAGGTGTAGCAATATTTCCCTGACTAGGTATGTTTGCATTGAACTGCTTTCCAGGAAAGAAACCAAATACTGTGGCAGTGTTACTGCCCTGTGCTGATGAGGAAATGGTTCCAAATGTCACCTGAAATGAATACATTTAGATTAAATGTGCTTCTTATGCTCAGAATTGCTCTTTTGTTCCACTGCTGCATCCAGTCTGTTTGCACCAATATCTCTTTCCCATTGCCGTGCCATCTCGCTGCTAATGCTACTGCTGAGAGTTTAAAAGCAGAGTAGTGCACGGGAAGGTTTGGGGAGGATGAAATGAACTCTTCTCTCAAGTTTAGGGGAAAATGGGATTTCTTGCCGACAGAAGAAACATTTGATTTGAGAAATCACTCGTAGCACTTCCTGCATAATCTCTTAGATAATGATTCATTTCTTGACCAAGCCCTGGAACAAGGTGCCCAGGGAGGGAGTGGAGTCACCGTCCCTTGAGGTGTTCAGAAGATGTGTAGATGTGGTGCTTGGGGACATGGTTTAGTGGTGAACTTGGCAGTGACAGGTGTATGGTTGGACTCGATGCTCTTGAGGTCTTTTCTGACTTAAATGATTCGATGATTGATTTGACTAAAATGACACAAATTAACTGTTTTTCAACCCTGTCTTGATGCCTCTAGCACTTTGTCCGATGGATGCATGGTACCTGTATTGAATGCCCTCCTCAGGATGTTAACGAAGGTGAAACTTTCGTTTTCAGCTTTTACAGCGATATCTGCCAAAACCCTCTGATAAAAAACCAGGCTATTCTCATACCTCAGAATGTCCAGAGAGTCCTGGCTTCTCTCAGCAAGTATTTGAACCAATGGAAGAGGTACCACGTGCTGTGGGAATTAGACAAAGATGTAGCCATGGAGAAGTTAGCTGCAGAAAAGCCTACTTGTGTAACCTTTGATGAAGAGTTGCGGTTTTATATGAACGTAGCTCAAGAAGTGACTCAACAGCCCTTGATTAAAGATGGGCAATTTGTCAGGCTTCAACTGACTCCTTTAGCCCACACAGTGCAGGACTATGCTAGAGGCTGGATGATTTCACTTGGGAAGTTGCTTCATGAGTCTGCAAGAGAGGAACTCTTCAGTCTTCAGGAAGAGATTCAGGTAGGTGTTTTCAGTTTGCTCTTGTTATCTTTATCACATAGACCGAAAAGGAATCCACATGTTATTTACTTGTGTTTTGTCTTTGACTCATCATTATAATTCTGCTTCATTGCTTCATCAGTGTTGCTTCTGGAAAGTACTTTTGCTTTTGACAGATATTATCACAGAGTCTGAAGAGATCTCCTGATTCCTTGGAGGATCTCAAACTACTCCTTGGCACAATTGCAGAGATCAGAGCCATGTCCTTTGAGGCAGAAGTGAAATATTTGGACATCAGGGAGAGATACCGAACTCTTGCAATGTACAATATTCCCGTAAGTGCATGTCTCATAAAACCCTGGAGATTTCAACTAGGGGCACAAATGCCTCCCATATGAATGAGTCAATGTTTTCCTTGTAAGACATTTTACAGCATCGTACTATTACTTAGGTTAGAAGAGATGTCTGGAGAATGTCTAGTCCAAACCACCTTTTTAAAACAGTATCTCCACATATTGTATGTGTTTAAGTCTGATTCAGATCACTTCAATGACAGTTTTGTGTTTTGCATATTTATACTGTGAGCACATATTCCTTGCTGTCTTGTGACTAATGATTTCTTGTGAGAGACATTCCTATTTTTTTTCTTGTTTTAGGTAGCTAAGGAAGAGCAAGAGATGTCTGACAAGATTAAGGAAAAGTGGGAAACCCTCTTCTTTGAAGCATCAGAAGTTGATCACAACCTTGGAGGCATAAAAAGAAAATACACAAAGGTAGTGTTTGTAATTATTATTGAAAAAAAGGTAGAAATGGAAAGAAAAACAACTTACACACTGTTCTCTTTAGATTGTACAGCAGCGGATTGAGGACTATGGCAAAGAGGTAGAAGATTTCTTCCATAAATTCATGACTGAGGGGCCTGGTACTGCTGGGGAGAATCTTGACAAAGGTAAATGGATTAATGTGTGTAAAGCGATGTCCTTCCTTGGAGCTCGTCAAGACCCGCCTGGACATGTTCCTATGCGACATGATCTAGGTGAACCTGCTTCTGCGGGGAGGGTGGACTAGATGATCTCTAAAGGTCCCTTCCAACCCCTCCATTCTACGATTCTGTGCTTCTATGATCTTTTCTGTAAAACAAGAAAAGTTGGTTTTCTTTCTTAACATACTAACCAGTCAACCAGGAATGTGTCACTGTCAGTACTAAAACCTCTACAGACTATATGCAAATGGTCCCTGGGTTTGTTTATCTAGAAAAGTCATTTCCTTTCCCAGGACTGGAACTCATGGTCACTTTTGAAAAAGAACTGGAAAAACTGGAAGAAAAGCACCAGGAACTGCACAGTCTGGAGAAAATTTTTGACTTGCCAGTGACAGTGTACCCTAACTTGCTGAAAGCACGGGATGATATTAAAGGTCTAAAGCAGATCTATGACATGAGCTACAAAGAGTAAGTATTGCCTTGTGCCTACACAGACACACATCTATTTTTGTATGTACAGACAGAAAATGTGTGAGGCTGTGTTGTCCTCTAGTTGCTATCAACTGTCTAAGCCTTTGCATGAAAGCAGCTGTGACCTGTAATTGACTGTCACCACGAAATGATTTTAATGACGTTAGTACAGGACTAACAATGTCTCCGTAGTGGACCGAGCCCATATTTATATCAGATAGAAGCAGATCTCCCTCTTCCCTCGTAATTTTTGGGTGATATTTTACCGAGTAAGTCTCATGATCATTTCAGCGGAACTACTTTTGGATATAGTTTATGTACAGGTGACAATGGGTATCTCAGGCTTTAAGTGATCTTAACTGTTTTTTAACGTTGTATTTTTCCAAAAGAGAAGTGCTCAGTGAGGTGTGCTCTTATGGATGCTTCTCCTGCTCTCCATGTTTCCTTTTGATTATTTCTTATACAACTGTTTGAGTTTGGGTATGAATCTGTTTTCAACACGAACCCATCTCTTCTTTTTTTTTTGCTTTAGGTAGCTAAAGAAGAGCAAGAGATGTCTGACAAGATTAAGGAAAAGTGGGAAACCCTCTTCTTTGAAGCATCGGAAGTTGATCGCAACCTTGGACCACAACTTTACCACAGTAAAGTTTAAAAGATTTGTCAGAAGAGCTTGACTCGTTATTTGGATTCCAAGAGAAATGCTTTCCTGTCGCGTCAGAGGGAAGACCCGGGCACTCAATATGAGTGATCAACGAGCTTCATTTATTAATCGTGCTTACCCAATATTTCTACTCTAGTTAATTAACTCATACATAGTGCAAAAGCTGAGCTCCTAATTGGTGCATGCACAAAGGATCAGTCCCTCCCGCTTTTCCCATGCCTTTCTTACTGCAAAAACAACCTGTTATTGTATAATTGCAGCAGTCAAAGATAGTGTGTCCTTGCCTCCCCAGCAGCTACACCAGCTGTGTGTGATGATTAACACCTTCCTCCTCAGTCAGTTGCAAAACATCTAGGTGCTTTTTCTCATGGAACCATTTTCCCACAATTCCCCCGTTTTTATTAGCTTGGGCTAATACGACCCCTTTAGCAAGTCGCTCTATACTGTTAGCTAAGCAAGCAAATAAAACGCAGGCCACAACTAATACTAATAAGATTATGCCAATAGCAAAAATCTATAGTAGCCCTGTTTTGCAAAGTTACATGTCTAATACTAGTTGCATCACTAATTAAGCCGCCTAATGTTATTGAGGCATGTTCTTATACACACCCAGGATGGGATCCGCATTCTGTCTCAATTTTTTGATATTGTTAATAAAATTAAACAAAACAATCTGTCTTTATAGATCCCAATAATTCTAACTCTTGTGGCTCTGTTGTCATTGTTGGCAACCACAAAATGATTGAATCCCAGTTGTCAACTTTGCCGTTACCCTTAACTAAAGGATTTGTTTTTAATGCATTTGGTACAGGCCATCGTGCCACATCTAGTGGAACTCCCACTAAACAGGTAGAAAAAGGATTATCTGAGGTGGCCATCGATCAACATTGTAGACTGATTGATTGCTTTGGCCAGTGTAACCCACCTGTTTTGCTGGGATTGTTGAAATTACCTAAAACCATTTGCCACAATCATATGAAGCATCAACCATAAGACAAAATCCATTTTTTACTCCTGATCAAAAGAAAAATCCTTCACCAATGAGTTCAAACCACGCATCACCAACCTTCAACCACTCACCACAAACCTTCTTTACCTTCTCCCCCCCTTTTTCTTTTTGAGTGATCACAGTTCTATTCATCTCAGTTCCATACCTGACACCTAAAACACCTTAGGAAGCTTCCACGCTAAGAAAGCTACTATTATCACATTTACAGCAGAATG
>WBNH01012208.1:10822-25019 GCA_013401255.1 Urocolius indicus
TCTCCCCTCAGCCTCCTCTTCTCCAGCCTCAACACCCCCATTCATTCCCTCAGCCCCTCCCCAGCACCCTTGTGCTCCAGCCCCTTCCCCAGCTCTGTGCCCGGCTCTGGCCACGCTGCAGCCCCTCAGTGTCCCTGTGGCAGTGAGTGAGGGGCCCAGCACTGAGCACAGCAGCAGTGCTGAGCAGGGGACAGTCACTGCCCTGGACTCCTCTCCACCTGCAGACCATCAGCTCTGTTCAACTTGCCAGGCAAAGGGATTTCATCTTGCAGCTCCCCCCAGGAGTCCTGGCAGCATAGAGGGGGCACAGTGGGAGTTACCAGGAGGCAGCAGCTGGGGCTCAGTGGTCCACTCACCGTTTTGGGTGCCACATAGGACCCTGACAGGGTCCCCACCCCACCAGTGAGGTCAAAGAGGTCTCCCAGGCCGCTGCTGAGGGGAGCCCCCACATTGGGGGCCATGGTGGTAGTGCTGGGGGCTGGTGCCAAGCTGCCACTGCTGCCCATCTGTGGGAAAAAAAAGGGAGCAGGTTATAGGGGAGCATTGTGGGGCAGGGGAGAGGAGGAAGAAGAGGAGGAGGATGCAGAGAGGGGTTGAAGCACAAAGACACACTCACAGCAGGGCTGCCTCCCACATCACCTCGCAGCTGCAAGAGAAGAAAGGGGCATCAGCAGGGGCAGGATCCAGGGCACTGAGGGCACAGGGGACCCACAAAACACCCCAGCGAGGGCACAGGTGTCTCTAAAGGGTCTCAGTGTGGGGTAGGGAAGGCTCAGAGGGCTCAGGGATGCTCCAGAGGGCTCAGATCTCGTGTACCCAGAGGTGTTTGGGGGGGGTCTGGCTGTTCCCAGAGGGATGTGAGGTGTGAGCAGGGCACTGGAGGAGGGAGCAGAGGCAGGGCAGGGCTGCCCATGAGGGCTACACATGGAGGAGAAGGCCAAGAAAAGGGCTGATCCATACCCCTTCTGATTCGTCCCCCATCTCCAAGCAGAAGCAGGCAAGGTGGAGAGAAGAGCCAGCCACATGCAGAGAGAAGCCAGGAGAGAAGAGACAAAAAACCAAAACCAGAGAGACAAGAGAAAGGGAGCAGGGAAGAGAGGTTAGTCCTGCCACACTGCCAGCACATCCCTCTGTCTGTCCCTGGCTGGGCTCTCAGGTTCCTGCAGCCTGGGACCAAACCCTCCAAGGCCACAAAAGAGCCTGGAGTTGAGAGCTGATGAGCCAGGAGGGGTCTCAGGTGAGGAGACAGAGAGGTATTGTATTCCCTTGGAGGGGGGATCTGCTGGATTTCAAGAGCAAAAGAGTGAACTCCAAACTCTTCACCTTCAGAGAGCTCAGCCCATGGCCAGCATCCATGGGGCAGCTGGTGCCAACCAAGCAGAGCTTTTCATCCTCCCCACCTCGTGGCCACATTGCTGCTGAGCTGAATTCCCACCTCTGGGGCTCCTGGCTCAGGAGGCAGCTGTTCAGCAGCACAGGAGTGTGGGCTCAAGCCAAGCCTGCAGCAGCTTGGGCCACAGCCCCATTTCATGCAGCTTGAGGGGCTCAGAGGGGGGTCCAGGAGGAGCAGTGAGCCCTGCAGCGTGGCACAGGTGTGGCAGCAAGCACACAGACTTCAGGGACTGAGAGAAAAGGTGCCCAGAAGCACTAATCCCCCTGCTCTGCTCTGATCTTAGAGTCAGAGAATAGGGAGAGCTGGAAGGGGGCTGCAGAGCTCCTCCAGCTAAAGCAGCTACCCCTGGCTCAGGGGGCACTGGAATGTGTTCAGATGGGTTTGGGAAGCTCCCCAGAGGAGCCTCCACACACTCCCTGGGCAGCCTGGGCCAGGGCTCCCTCAACTCAGCACCAAAGGAGTTTCCATCTGACAAGGACAAGATAAATTGGGGTGCAGTGCCCCTGACTGCACCAGAAAAGGCCCAGCCCAGCCCCAGGAGCTCCAGACACACAGCACAAGGTGTTGTGACCTACCAGGCTGTCCAAACCACCTCCCAGGAGGTCCACAGCACCCATCTGCACAGAAGAGGTGGCCAGGGGAGGTCCACTGACTGGAGGACCCAGGTCCAGGTTGAGCAGGTCACCTAGAAGGTCTCCCTGGGTGGGGATGACAGCTGGCTGCTCCTGGGCCTGGACCCCTGAGGGGGCTGCATCAGGGCTCTCCGTGCTCTCACTCCTGGAGGGGTGGCAGGGCAAGGAGAGGGGTTGGCAGGGCAAGGGGAGGAGGGGGTGGCAGGGCAAAAACCAAGATGCTGAGGAGCTCTATCTGAGCAACAGTTCCCACTAGAGACACATGTAGGCCCAGCTGGGCTTTGCAGTGGGCATGCAGAGATACACTCCATGCCAACATGGCTTCAACACACTCAAGCTGACCTTCAGCCTTAGGTCTGAGATGACTCCCTTCAGCCTTGAAGGCTGGTGTGGAGCTCACACAGCCCTGCTGCTGGAGGGGAACCTCCCCTTGGGAAGGTTCAGCTCCTGTGCAGTGCTCTGCATGGTCATGGCAGCCTTTGCTTCAACATCCCAGCCCCTCAATCCCAGCCCAGGGGGTTTGGGAGTCAGCCCAAGGGGAAGGGGAGACAGAGCTACTCACGAGCCCGTTCTTGGGGGCAGGCTCTTGTGCACCACTCCTCTGCTCCCTTCCACGAAGGCACTGGGAGGTTTGTGGTAGACAGAAGCCAAGGTGCCAATGTAGCAGATGAGCTCATCCAGCAGCGTGGGCTCAATAAGGTCTGTCTCCTCAGAGATGAGGGGCTTCTCAGCCAATACCACCTCCTTGGCAGCCACGGGGTCAGTGGACAGCAGGCGCCAGTAGATGTAGCCACGGTCCCGCAGGTCGGGGTTGTCTGAGTCCTGCAGAGCAAAGGGGGCAAAGAGCAGAGCACAGGGCTCAGGGATCAGAGCACAGGGCTCGGGGGAAGCTGCAGCTGCCACACAACAGCTCAGAGCATCTTGGCCCCATCGAAGTCTTGCTGCTGGAGGGATGATGAGGATAAAAGGCAAAGCTGTTTGTGTCACATCCCTGCTGCACACAGGCTACAGCAGCCTGAGGAGGGAAACTAGAGGGGGTTGGAGCACAAGGGTGCTGGGGAGGGGCTGAGGAAATGGGGGTGTTGAGGCTGGAGGAGACTGAGGGGAGACAGCAGCACTCTCCGACACTCCCTGACAGGAGGCTGCAGGGAGCTGGGGGTCAGGCTCTGCTCCCCAGTAACAAGAGGAAACAGTCTCAAGCTGCCCCAAGGGAGGTTGAGATTGGAGCTGAGGCAGAACTGTTTCCCTGAGAGGGGTGTCAGCCCCTGTGCCAGGCTGCCCAGGGAGCTGGGGCAGTGCCCAGCCCTGGAGGGATCCCAAAGGTGTGGGGCTGAGGTGCTGAGGGCCAGGGGTCAGTGGTGGGCTGGGCAGGGGGAGGCAGGGCTGGGACTGCAGCAGCTGAAAGGATTTTGGTATCCAAAGCAATTCTATGGTTCTATGGAATGGCAAAGATGCCTCTTGTGCTCCAGGAGACAATATCCTTGCTCTCCAGGACTTCCCCTATCAGCTTTTCCAGCATTAAGCCCCTGTTACCTGCCTCTTGTCACAGCTGCTGCATTCCCAAGCCCATCCTGCTCTCTGGAGGGGTGTAGGGGAAGGATGGCAAAGTCCTCACACTCCATGGGGCAGGAGCTGTCACCCACCTGTGTGGCCAAGCTCAGCACTTGCTGCACCAGCTCCTGTGTCTCTGTGGGCTTCTTCAGAAACAGCTTCACAATGGCTGTCAGCAGCTGCAGCTGAACCTGGGGGTGGGCAAAGGGAAGTCAGGGAGAGACAGACACACACACATCACAGCCCTTGTGAGTCAAACTATATCATTTTGCCCCTGGGACAAACACATGGGTGATCACTTCAGCAGCAATGACATGTGTCAGGCACTTTGGGTGGCTCCCAGGCAGCTCCACAGCTGATTGCTGCAGCCACAGAGGGTCATTGGGCAACACCTCGAGGCTGGGTTCAGTGGTGCCTCAGGGGTGAAGGCTGGAGCATCCTCTGGCTTTTCTGAGGCTTGGCAGCACCACTTCATCTGACAGTCCCTTTAGGAGTGAGAGACACAACACACAGGGCTGTTGCCTTTGGTACTGATCTGTAGCCTTTCCCCTGTTTGGTGTTTTGAAAAGTGGGGGTGGAAGAAGCTTCCATAGGAATCCTTCCCCCCAAAATCCTACAGGCAAAGCCAGTGGCCACAGCTGCCCTGGCAGGAGCAGGCACAGCTCCCTTTGCTCACATCACTTGTCTGACTCTTGGTTTCCCAGCTCCAAAGGGCTGTATCTTGTCCTGGCACAGAGTTAAAACCAGAGTGACCACTTGCTCCATCCCAGCTACTGAGGAGGAGAGGAGCTTGGCTACACTTAAAGGCCCTGTGAGCCATCACTGCTCTGAGCACCTGCAAGGAAAACCCCCTCACCACCCTGCCTGAGCCAATTCCTTCCTCACACTCTGATCAGCACAGGCTTTTGTCACCTTGTCAGCCCTGGGATGGGCTTGTGTGGGCAGGTTTTGGTAGTGGGAGGCTACAAGGCTGCCAGAAGCTTCCCCTGGAGCTGACAGAGCCAGTGCCAGTCAGCTCTTGAGATGGATCTGCTGCTGATCAAGGCTGAGCCAGTCAGTGATGGAGGTAACCCCTCTGGGATTAATGTCTTTGAGAAGAAGTTGCTGCCCAGGTGTAAAAAGTGCAGCAGAAGGGAGTGAGAAAATGAGAACATCTCTACAGACACCAAAGGCAGTGGGGAAGGAGCAGGGGGGTGATGCAGCCCATAGGGAAGCAGAGATCCACTCACAGCCCAGGGAAGACCCCTGAAGGAGGCTGGGACTCTGTGGGAAGCTCATCCTGGAGCAAGCTCCTGGCAGGACAGGACCTGGGAGCCCGTGGGGAGAGAGGAGCCGAGGCCAGAGCAGGTTTGCTGTCAGGACTTGTGACCCTGTGAGGGCCCCAGGCTGGAGCAGCCTGTCCCTGAAGGACAGTTCTCCCTGTGGGTGACCCACGCTGGGGCAGGGCGTGAGGAGCTGCCCCTGTGGGAAGGACCCACACTGGAGAAGTTCATGAAGGACCCCACAGTGTAGCAGTGGGAAGTGTGAGGAGGCCTCTGCCTGAGAAGCAGCAGCAGCAGCAGCAAAGTCCATCTGTGATGAACTGACCCCAACCCCCATCCCCTGCAATGCTGGAGGGAGAGTCCTGGGCAGAGGAGGGGTGGGGGGAGGGGGTTTAAGATTGAGTTTTATATCTCATCTCCCTGTTCTGATGGCTCATTAATCAATCAAACCCTTTTCTCCCCAGGCTGAGGTTGTTATAACTGTGACACTAATTGCTGAGCCATCTCCTGTCCACAAACCTCTCGTTGCATTTCCCTCTCCCCTGTCCAGGTGAGGAGGGGGGAGTGACACAACGACTTGGGGGGCACCTGGCACGTAGCCCAGGCTTAAACCACCACAACTCCTGGAGTCAGCTGGTCCTGCTGGCAGCCAGCCCTCCCCCATGGCAGGCACCTGGGTGCTCTCATCGTGGAAGCCCTCCAGGAAGCTCTCCAGCAGCTCGTCTGCGTTGTCGATGCGCTCGGCGTATTCGCCCACGATCCAGATCATGGCAGCCCTGGCCTCAGGCTCATCCAGGGAGTCCAGGTTCTCACACAAGGTGGCAATCACACTCTCATACCTTCCCCAAGGAGAGGAGACATGGTCACCAAAAGCAAGGAACCCTGAGGCCTCAGCTCTGCTCTATCTCTAAACCACGTCCCATCATCCCTCAGAAGTACCAGGATGGTACCAAGAGCCCCTGGCACCTGCTTGGGGCTGGCATCAAGAGCCCCTGGCACCTGCCTGGGGCTGTCTCCTCTCCCCAGAGGAGGTCCTGATCCCTTTCCACCCTCACAGCACCTTCCCCTGCTGAATTCACTTCAGCCCTGCCCATCCAGTCTCTCTGCAGCAGCCCTGAGTCGATGGCTGTTTGTGTTGTGGAGCTCCTGCCCATCACCAATGCACTTCATTAGGGTTAATTAGCACTGTTAGTACACAACTCCCTGGCCATGCAGTTGCCTGTTCATCCCAGCTCAGCTGCAACACTCCCCTCTTCTCCTGCTCCACCCTCAGCAGTGCAGAGCTGAGAGCCACACACACTTTATGCTGATGTGAGGAGACCTCAAAGCCTCCAGCAGCTCTTATCTATTTGGGTCTCTGCATCTGGGACTGCTGGGGATGTTCCCAGGGCTGGGCACAGCTCTCCTCTCCCCAAACTGAACTCTTAGGGCAGCACTAAGCAATGATTAACAACCCTGATTGGTAATAAACCCAAAGCTCCAAGCACTGAGCATCCCAGCAGCAGGAGGGAGCTGCAGCCCATCCCTCCCTCCACAGCTGGGTGTTTGCAGCCTCTCCCCAAGGCCAGGGAGGGGCTCAGGGAGGGCCAGGAGCACTCACTTGTTGGGGTACTTGCGGAAGATGTCCTTGATGACCACGATGGCCTCCTGCACCACGTAGTTGACTTTGGTCTGGATGAGGTCGAGCAGGGTGCTGACACAGCGCTCAGCTGATTGCTGCAGGGGCCATTCAGTCAGTCAAGCTGTCAACCTCTTACATTCCCATCCCAAAAACTTCTGCTGTCCTTCCCACACCCTCCCCCTTCCTGTTGCTTTATCCCCTCCATACCTCCCCCAAAGCCAACCCTGCACAACAGGAGACACCCGAGTGTGGTCTCCTCTTCCCCTCCTCCTTCCCCTTGCATGCTCTCAGAGCCTCCTCTCCCTCCACACCACTTGTTCCCTGGCTCACTGCTGTCAAGCAGTTTGTCTCCCATGCCTGAGGATGCTTTGCAGCAAAGCCAGAGCTGAAAGCTCCAGGCTCTTGCCTCTGAGCCTGCTTTGACCTGGGCACAGCCACAGCAAGGTTACTCAGAATCCCCTCTTCAAATTACCACCCCCCGCTCCCAGCATATATTTCAGTCCCCACACAAGGCTCTGGGACCATCAGCTGCAGGTAACTGGGTCTGCAAGGGAGCAGGGAGCAGGCAGGGATCCTAAACCAGCCTCAGCAGCANGATGCAGCCCACGGGGGAGCAGAGATCCACTCACAGCCCAGGGAAGACCCCTGAAGGAGGCTGGGACTCTGTGGGAAGCTCATCCTGGAGCAAGCTCCTGGCAGGACAGGACCTGGGAGCCCGTGGGGAGAGAGGAGCCGAGGCCAGAGCAGGTTTGCTGTCAGGACTTGTGACCCTGTGAGGGCCCCAGGCTGGAGCAGCCTGTCCCTGAAGGACAGTTCTCCCTGTGGGTGACCCACGCTGGGGCAGGGCGTGAGGAGCTGCCCCTGTGGGAAGGACCCACACTGGAGAAGTTCATGAAGGACCCCACAGTGTAGCAGTGGGAAGTGTGAGGAGGCCTCTGCCTGAGAAGCAGCAGCAAAGTCCATCTGTGATGAACTGACCCCAACCCCCATCCCCTGCAATGCTGGAGGGAGAGTCCTGGGCAGAGGAGGGGTGGGGGGAGGGGGTTTAAGATTGAGTTTTATATCTCATCTCCCTGTTCTGATGGCTCATTAATCAATCAAACCCTTTTCTCCCCAGGCTGAGGCTGTTATACCTGTGACACTAATTGCTGAGCCATCTCCTGTCCACAAACCTCTCGTTGCATTTCCCTCTCCCCTGTCCAGCTGAGGAGGGGGGAGTGACACAACGACTTGGGGGGCACCTGGCACATAGCCCAGGCTTAAACCACAACAACTCCTGGAGTCAGCTGGTCCTGCTGGCAGCCAGCCCTCCCCCATGGCAGGCACCTGGGTGCTCTCATCGTGGAAGCCCTCCAGGAAGCTCTCCAGCAGCTCGTCTGCGTTGTCGATGCGCTCGGCGTATTCGCCCACGATCCAGATCATGGCAGCCCTGGCCTCAGGCTCATCCAGGGAGTCCAGGTTCTCACACAAGGTGGCAATCACACTCTCATACCTTCCCCAAGGAGAGGAGACATGGTCACCAAAAGCAAGGAACCCTGAGGCCTCAGCTCTGCTCTATCTCTAAACCACGTCCCATCATCCCTCAGAAGTACCAGGATGGTACCAAGAGCCCCTGGCACCTGCTTGGGGCTGGCATCAAGAGCCCCTGGCACCTGCCTGGGGCTGTCTCCTCTCCCCAGAGGAGGTCCTGATCCCTTTCCACCCTCACAGCACCTTCCCCTGCTGAATTCACTTCAGCCCTGCCCATCCAGTCTCTCTGCAGCAGCCCTGAGTCGATGGCTGTTTGTGTTGTGGAGCTCCTGCCCATCACCAATGCACTTCATTAGGGTTAATTAGCACTGTTAGTACACAACTCCCTGGCCATGCAGTTGCCTGTTCATCCCAGCTCAGCTGCAACACTCCCCTCTTCTCCTGCTCCACCCTCAGCAGTGCAGAGCTGAGAGCCACACACACTTTATGCTGATGTGAGGAGACCTCAAAGCCTCCAGCAGCTCTTATCTATTTGGGTCTCTGCATCTGGGACTGCTGGAGATGTTCCCAGGGCTGGGCACAGCTCTCCTCTCCCCAAACTGAACTCTTAGGGCAGCACTAAGCAATGATTAACAACCCTGATTGGTAATAAACCCAAAGCTCCAAGCACTGAGCATCCCAGCAGCAGGAGGGAGCTGCAGCCCATCCCTCCCTCCACAGCTGGGTGTTTGCAGCCTCTCCCCAAGGCCAGGGAGGGGCTCAGGGAGGGCCAGGAGCACTCACTTGTTGGGGTACTTGCGGAAGATGTCCTTGATGACCACGATGGCCTCCTGCACCACGTAGTTGACTTTGGTCTGGATGAGGTCGAGCAGGGTGCTGACACAGCGCTCAGCTGATTGCTGCAGGGGCCATTCAGTCAGTCAAGCTGTCAACCTCTTACATTCCCATCCCAAAAACTTCTGCTGTCCTTCCCACACCCTCCCCCTTCCTGTTGCTTTATCCCCTCCATACCTCCCCCAAAGCCAACCCTGCACAACAGGAGACACCCGAGTGTGGTCTCCCCTTCCCCTCCTCCTTCCCCTTGCATGCTCTCAGAGCCTCCTCTCCCTCCACACCACTTGTTCCCTGGCTCACTGCTGTCAAGCAGTTTGTCTCCCATGCCTGAGGATGCTTTGCAGCAAAGCCAGAGCTGAAAGCTCCAGGCTCTTGCCTCTGAGCCTGCTTTGACCTGGGCACAGCCACAGCAAGGTTACTCAGAATCCCCTCTTCAAATTACCACCCCCCGCTCCCAGCATATATTTCAGTCCCCACACAAGGCTCTGGGACCATCAGCTGCAGGTAACTGGGTCTGCAAGGGAGCAGGGAGCAGGCAGGGATCCTAAACCAGCCTCAGCAGCAAAGGATAAGGAGGCAAAACACTCCCCCTCACACATCCCGTGGCTCATCCTCAGGCTCAGGATGGCTTTTGGCTTGCCAGAGTAGCTTTAATTCCTGGGCTGGGATGACCAGCAGCTCATCCAACACGTGCTGAGGAGCAATGCCTTGCCTTTCCCTCACTGTCACTTGGCCTTGCAGTGAGCCAGCCCTCACCTCCACCTTGATGGCACAGCGGCCGATGGCTCGAACTGCCTTCCTCACGAAGTCCACGTCCACCTCTGTGGCATATTCCTTCAGCTCTGCCAGCACCTGCCAGGGACACACACACACACACCACAGGGACAGTCCAGCAAGCAACAAAAGCTCCCAGTCAAGCAGAGCAGAGACTCAGGAGAAGCAGACTGGCTGCTAGAGCTGCTCCACTCCTCACCCTGCAAAGCTGGCTCTAGGATTTGGGGGAGTGAATCCCTTCACCCTGTGAGGCTGAAACCCACTGGCCCTCCCCTCTCTTTGTTCCCAGCCAAGCCAGGCAGCCCCTGACCTGAGCAATGTTAGCTTGAGATGCCAAACGGATCATGATGTCCAGCTTCTCCAGTTTGACATAGATGGGGTCGTTGTACTTCACAAAGAACACCTTCATCTCGTGCTTCAGGATCTCAGGCCTGCAGGACAGACACAGGCAGTGAGGGACTGAGGCCCAGCTCCTTCCCTTCCACCACAGACACAGGCACCAAAAGCCTTCCAGCAACCATGGCTGGTTCCCCAGAGGCTGAGCTGCCAGTCAGTGGGATCTCAACTGCCTGGAGAGTTGGGCACAGAGAAATCTCCTGAGGTTCAACCAGGGCAAAGGCAGAGCCCTGCAGCTGGAGAGGCACAACCCCCTGCAGCAGCACAGGCTGGGGGTGACCTGCTGGAGAGCAGCTCCAGGAGACAGACCTGGCAGTGCTGGGGGACCATCAACTGACCATGAGCAGCAACGTGCCCTCGTGGGCAAGAAGCCAACGGCAGCCTGGGGGCAGCCAGAGAGTGTGGGCAGCAGGGTGAGGGAGGTTCTGCTGCCCCTCTGCTCTGCCAGAGCTGCTGAGGCCTCAGCTGGAGTCCTGTGTCCAGTTCTGGGCTCCCCAGCTCCAGAGGGACAGGGAACTGCTGCAGAGAGGCCAGTGCAGGGCCAGCAAGATGCTGAGGGGACTGGAGCATCTTCCTGCTGAGGAAAGGCTGTGGGACCTGGGGCTGTTCAGTCTGGAGGAGAGAAGCCTAAGGGATAACCTCATCAATGCTGATCAGTCCCCAAAGGGTGGGTGTCAGGAGGATGGGGCCAGTGTTTGCTCTGTGGAGGCCAGTGCCAGGACAAGTTGCCCTCCCCAGGAAGCTGCACACTGACTGGGCAGGAGATGGATGGGGATTCATTCACCTGCCCTGAAGCCACTGAACTCCCTGAGCCTGGGCAAATTCCCGACTCCATTATCCAGCTCCAAGCATGAACCATCACTCCCTGGCTGAGGTTGGGGCTGAGGCTGGTGAAGGTTTGAGGATGCTGAGGGAAAACCAGAGAGCCAGCAGCTCTGGGCCAGGAAGATGAGGCTCCTTGGCCATAAGCACAAGGTTTTGGGGGCTTGTTCAAAGTCAAGGAATCCAAGATACTGTGATTATCCCCCCAGGACTCTGTCCCCTGGCTCCCCTTTGCTGGCAGGTAGGGCACAGAGCACAACCTTGCCTCAAACAAAGAGCAGACGTGAGGCAACGGGGGATGTTTGTCCTGCCAAGGCTGGAAGGGACACCTTGGGGGGGAGCAGGGATTAAAACCCAGACCTCAGGGCTAGGCTGGACCTCTCTCATCATACCATCTCTCCTCTAAACTGAGAAACAGATAGGCCAGGGCCAGCTCCAAGGAGCCAAGCTGCCTTCCACCTTCTCCCAGGGACACTAATTGCTTTCCCCTTCTCCCAGAAATTGCTGCTATTTTTAACAGCCAACCACAGGGATAACTGGTAGGAGAACAAATCACCTGAGCAGGGCTGTCATGGCACAGTGTGGCTCCTCCAGCTGGGTCACTGCTGCTCAGGGCACACGTGTGAAGGCCTCAGACACCTCCTGCCCACCAGCAGTTTCAGCTCAAAGGGACAAAAGGACTCCCACAAAGGGCATGGCTACACAGAAACAAGCTGCTACTGCCAAGTGAAAGATGCTGAGGGGACTGGAGCATGTCTGATGAGGAAAGGCTGTGGGACCTGGGGCTGTTCAGCCTGGAGAAGAGAAGCCTGAGACGACCTTATCAATTCTGGTCAATACCCAAAGGGTGGGTGTCAGGAGGATGGGGCCAGTGTTTGTTGTGTGGTGTGGTGGCCAGTGCCAGGACAAGGGGGAACAGGCACAGGCTGGCACACAGGCAGTGCCCCTGGCACAGGAGGACCAAGTCCTTTGGTGCTGAGGTGAGGGAGCCCTGGCCCAGGCTGCCCAGGGAGGGTGTGAAGGCTCCTTCTCAGGAGGTTCCCAAACCCACCTGGACACATTCCTGTGCCCCCTGAGCCAGGGGAAGCTGCTGTAGCAGGGGTTGGGGCAGCTCTGCAGGGCCCTTCCAGCCCTCATTATCAAATTCCTCAACTAAACATTTAACAACTAAACCAAAGCCTCAGCTTTTGGCCTTTCCATCCTCTGCTTCTCCCAGTAAACCCCCTCCTGCAGATCCCAGCTGAGCTCCCTGCAAAGCTGCCTCAGCCCTTGGGTTTGAAACAACAGCGAAGAGACAACAAAACCCCACAACCCCCCAGTCAGAGGGTTTGGAAGCATTTGGTTGAGCAGCTGCAAAGCAGGGGCTGAGCCCACCCTGCCCCATGCTGCCCATGTCAGGGGCACCCACCTCTTCTGCACGATGAGGTTGATGTTACGGAGAGCCACGTACTGCAGCTCGGGCTCTGCAGACAGCAGGGTGACCAGGGGTGGAGCCAGCTTCTTGAGCAGTGTGCCATAATAATCCAGGTCCTTGGACAGCATCTCCATGAACTTCATCAGCACCTTCACTGCTGACAGCACCACGGCTGAGTTGGCGTGGGACAGCCTGGGGGTCACCCGCTCACAGATGCTGGAGTAAAGGAGACAGGAGGGAGAAGGGGGGAGAGGTGATCAGTGCCTGGGCACTGCTGGGAACAGGGATTGAGTAGTACCTGGGACTTTCCCAGGAGATGCTGAACTGGCTCTTAAATGCTGTGATGGAGGTGACTTCCCAGCCCCTGCAAAACCCTGCTGCAGGGATCCCCTTCCATTGGAGCAGATTTGGTTTGGTTGGCAAAGCCCTTTCATCTGCTGCAGTCCCAGCCCTCCCCTCCCCCTGCCCAGCCCACCACTGACCCACAGCCCTCAGCACCTCAGCTCCAGGGCTTTGGGATCCCTCCAGGGCTGGGCACTGCCCCAGCTCCCTGGGCAGCCTGACACAGGGGCTGACACCCCTCTCAGGGAAACAGTTCTGCCTCAGCTCCAACCTCAACCTCCCTGGGGCAACTGCAGCCCATTTCCTCTTGTTACTGGGGAGCAGAGCCTGGGGACCATGGCAGTTCCCAGATGGCTGTGCCCAAGGCACAGAGGTCAACACATGCCTCCTGTCCCACCTCCCACAGAGAGATTCCAATGGTCAGGAGGATGAAGATGCTTCTTAAGAGGAGAAAGGGCCGTGTGAGGCCCTTTAGTCAATGTCTGCTTGTCTCCCTCCTCTCTCCATGAAGGCAGCACTGCACCAGCAGCACCCAGAACCTCCCTCACCTCTGGGCTTCTCGGTCATCCTTGGGCATGTAGTTAGCCAAGCAGTCCAGGATGAAGATCTGGCCCCACTCAGTGCACTCATTCAAGGCTGTGAGCAGCTTGTTGATGGACTGGGGGTTGAGATCCAGCAGGTTACTGCTTGGGTGAGACTCTGCTATTTCTGAGAGAGCTGCTACTGCGTTGGCCACCACCTGCCAGAGGGGAGAGGACAAGAGTTTAGGTGACAGCAAATGTGACTCAGCAGCCTGGGGAGGAAAGCTGCTGCAAAGGGCTGAGCTGCACCTTTGGTGTCAGCAATTTCCAGCCCAGTGACATCTGGGCACCAGCTCCTTCTCCTCACCTGCTGATCCTCAGGGGATTGAGCAATCACTGCCAGCATGGGCCCACCACCCACAGCACATCTCCAACCCCTCACACGTGTTCAGCAGGAGTCAGCCCTGGCCCTGTGCCCAGTGTGGAGGAGCCCCATCCCCTTCTGCTCTCCTTTCCCTTATCAGGCAGCTGAGGAGCCTCGTCTCTTTTTGCTCTCCTTTCCTTTCCTCAGGCAGCTCAGGAGCCCTGTTCCCTTCTGCTCTCCCTCTCCTTCCCCAGGCAGCTCTCAGGAGCCCCATCCCCTCCTGCTCTCTCTCTCCTTCCCCAGGCAGCTCTCAGGAGTCTCATCCCTTCCTGCAGCAGTTCCCATCCTACCACCACACTGTCAGCAAGATCTGAAGAGCAGCAAAGGCTGAGTGAAGAGAAACCCTGGGGAATGACCGACTTTAAAGTCAGTCCTGCCTGGGGAAAGGCAAGTGAGCTGATGCTGCCCAAAGCCCAGAAACAAGAGCCACTGGTGACAGGGTATCAGAGCCAAGCTCCTCTCCACCACCATCCTCTGCTCCAAGCCAGTCAGGGCAGCCTCCTCCTCAATGGGAACAGCCTAATAACTCACTGCTAAGGAATCAGAGAGACCTGCCACGCAGGAGCCAGGGTTGCAGGGCACAGAGCAGAGCCTGAGAAGCAGCTGTCCCCAAGAGGGGGCTGTTAGACCCCAGAACGAGCACCAGCGAGCCAGGGAGGAAAGAACCCACTGGGCAAAGCCAAAGGCAAGAGCATCTCCTGTAAAAACAGGGGAGGGAGAGGAGAGGAGAGGAGAGGAGAG
>WBNH01012208.1:25666-37322 GCA_013401255.1 Urocolius indicus
GAGGAAAGGCTGTGGGACCTGGGGCTGTTCAGCCTGGAGAAGAGAAACTTGAGCTCAGGGGCACCTCAGCAATGCTGATCAATCCCCAAAGGGTGGGTGTCAGGAGGATGGGGCCAGTGTTTGTTGTGTGGTGGCCAGTGCCAGGACAAGGGGGAACAGGCACAGGCTGGCACACAAGCTGTGCCCCTGGCACAGGAGGAGCAAGTCCTTTGGTGCTGAGGTGAGGGAGCCCTGGCCCAGGCTGCCCAGGGAGGGTGTGGAGGCTCCTTCTCTGGAGGTTTCCAACCCCACCTGGACACATTCCTGTGCCCCCTGAGCCAGGGGAACCTGCTGTAGCAGGGGCTGAGGCTGGATGAGCTCTGCAGGGCCCTTCCAGCCCTCACCATGTTGGGGCCCACATATTTTTAACAGCCTCAGGTCTCACTGCAAACACTCCTCCAGGACTCTGATGTCTTCATCACTTACCCCAAGCCCCAGAATCCAGGTGCCACCCTGCAGAACAGCCACCTCACCCCAGAAACACTTCCCTTGGTTTTACTGTGTGGGGTTGGTTTCTTTCTTATTAAAAGAACCCCAAACTCCCTCTAATGGTCACTGAGGCTTTTCACAAAGCGCTCTGGCACTCTCTTGGCTCCTAACAAACATGCTGTCAGCTCCCAGCTCCAACAGGGAGATCACGAGGGCTCTCAGCTGCAGAGATTTCAGTGTGTCAGCTCACATGACAGAGCTGCCCACAACCCAAGCTGCCACTGACACAGCAAGTGGCACAGTGCAGTTGTCTCTTGCAGGGCTGGATCCATTTGCTCAGTTACCTAAAGCTAGAGGAGCCTGTTACTCATGAAGGGAGAGGCTTTGGAAAGGTGCCCACGTTGCCCTCTTTGGACTGGGGCACAGAGCAGCTCAGTACAGTGGCCTCACGTGCCTGTGGTGGGCTGAACAATCCTCTCACCTTCACAAAGGTGTTGACTGCCATGATGGCCATGTCTGGTTGGCTTTTGGCATAGTTCATCAGGTAGAGGTAGACCAGCTTCTTCAGCTCCAGGTTGTCTGTCTGCATGCAGTTCACCACGTCTGGGAAGAGAGCACTGAAACACAAAGTTCACTCTGTGAAGGCAGAACACAGCCCTGCTGCTGAGCCAGGGCAGGAGATGTCACTGCCCCAGACCTGTGGCCATCCCTTTTCCATGAGTCAAATCACCCTGGAAGCCAGAAGACCCCAAGCTCTCCCAGGACTTGCAGCACCCTGCAGCAGATGTGGTTAAATCACCCATTCCCAGTGGGCTTTTCTTGACAGATCTGTATTGAGAGCAGCTCATGACCAAAACTGAGCTCTGCCACTGCTGTATCCCAGCTCCAGTGCCCTGAGACAAGATGCAACATCACTCAACCATCACAAGATGGTGTGATTGCTGCCAGGATCTGCAAGAGGAGGTGTAAAATGAGCTGTTCACCCTCACATAGCTCCTCTAAACCCATCCTCTGCTTTTGCAGCTATTCAACCCCTCCTGCTGCAAACTCCAAGTGGCACAATCTGTGTGAGAAATGTCACCTGAGAGAAGCAAACACCAGGGAGCGGCTGCAAGGGACAGCCCTGACCCTCCTGGGTGAACCCTGCAGTGCAGTGATGCTCTGCTGTGATGGAGCAGAGCTGCCAAGCTGCTGCATGGGGCTGGAGGCTTCCCCTTTCCAAACACCCTGAGCTGCAGGATGCCAGAGTTACTGGTTCACTGCAGGTGATACAGACAGATCAGTTCAGAATCAGAGTGATGGGGGTGGGAAGGGCCCTGCAGAGCTCACCCAGCCCCAGCCCCTGCTCAAGCAGGTTCCCCTGGCTCAGGGGGCACAGGAACGTGTCCAGGTGGGGTTGGAAACCTCCTGAGAAGGAGCCTCCACACCCTCCCTGGGCAGCCTGGGCCAGGGTTCCCTCACCTCAGCACCAAAGGACTTGCTCCTCCTGTGCCAGGGGCACTGCCTGTGTGCCAGCCTGTGCCTGTTCCTCTTTGTCCTGGGCACTGGCCACCACACAACAAACACTGGCCCCATCCTCCTGACACCCACCCTTTGGGTATTGAGCAGCACTGATGAGATCCCCCCTCAGTCTCTTTTCTGGGATACACAGCCCCAGGGCTGGCAAAGATTAAACTATTAAAGATACAGACAGAGCAATTAGACTATTAAATCACCTTAGGAGACGCAATCAAGATCAGAGGGCTAATGCAGGAGTTATCCTCCACTCTGACAGATGGCCCTTGGCTGCCCTGGCCCCACAGACCCAGCATGACCAGGACCTGACCCAGACACCCCTCAGTCTGCATGGGGTCAGTTCTCTCACCAAGCTCCTGCTGCCTGCAGAGCTGCCTCACCCCAGCCTGAGCCACATTCTCCTGGCCTCAGCCACTGCACAGGAATCACAGAGTCCTTTGGTTGGCAAAGCCCTTTCAGCTGCTGCAGTCCCAGCCCTGCCCTCCCCCTGCCCAGCCCACCACTGACTCCTGGCCCTCAGCACCTCAGCTCCACGGCTTTGGGATCCCTCCAGGGCTGGGCACTGCCCCAGCTCCCTGGGCAGCCTGGCACAGGGGCTGACACCCCTCTCAGGGAAACAGTTCTGCCTCAGCTCCAGCCTCAACCTCCNTGTCAGGGAGTGTCAGAGAGGGCTCCTGTCTGCCCTCAGCCTCCTCCAGGCTCAACACCCCCATTCATTCCCTCAGCCCCTCCCCAGCACCCTTGTGCTCCATCCAGCCCCTTCCCCAGCTCTGTGCCCGGCTCTGGCCACGCTGCAGCCCCTCAGTGTCCCTGTGGCAGTGAGTGAGGGGCCCAGCACTGAACACAGCCCTCGAGTGTAAAAGCTCTTCTTTGAACTGAGCCTCTCAGTGAAAAGTTCCTCCTCATCTCCACTCTAAACCTCCCCAGCAATGGAACATTCTCTGCTGCTGCCAGTGCTCTGAGAGCCTGGGATGCACCAAACACACACCCAGGGTGAGAGTTTCCCCTTTCATCTACTCTCAAACACACCATGAACAGCAAAGTGCTGAGGTTGGGTGTGGGGAGGGGTCTGTGGTGTGGGGAGAAGGGGTTGGAGGGGCCACAGGCCAAAGGAGAAGGAAGAAAACCAACCACTTGACTTTCTGGACTAAAGCAGCAGCAGCAAAAGGCTGCTCAACACCAGCCCTCTGCCATAAAGCCTCAGAGGAGGTTTCTGCTGAGTTTTAGTAACACATGAAGGAAGCAGCACTAATCCCAACAAGTTCATCTCCTGGCCAGCCCAATCCTCTTGCAGGCAGCTTACTGCCAGAGCCAGGCCAGCCCCTACCTGCACACACACACACCCACACCCTTCCCCTTCCCTCCTGCAGCAGCAGCTATAGCTGCACCCAGCAGCATCCTCTGTCTAAATCCAACACAAAAGCCAACAGGAAAACACCCCTCAGAGGCATCAGAGGTAAAAACAGGAGCTCCCAAAGCCTCCAGGCCTCATCCTGGGAGGGCCTGGGCCTGGCACAGCACTGCCACACACCTACCTGACGTCTTTGCCAACAGTCATGGACGCGATCACCTTCTTCACTGCCTCCTTCTTCTTCTCCTTCTTGTCACTGTTCAGTTCTGCTTTCAGCTCAAATATCTCTCCTGGAGGGAAAGGATAAAGGGGAGGTGAAGGGTTAAGCCAGCTCTCCATGGGATGCTGCTCCCATGGGAGGGGGAGCCCAGCTCCCACCTCCTGTGGGAGCATCTGCAGCCTCCAGCTGAGGCTCCTTTGACATCTGAGGTGCCAGCAGCTGGAAAAGGGGATTTAACTCCTCAGATGTCTCACTGAGGGACAGGGCTGCTCTGTCAGCTCAGCTTTTACCCCTGGGACTGGACACAAACGTTCTCATGTAACCCCAGAAGGCTTTGAAGGCCACAGACACTGCAGGACTGGCCAGCACCAGCACCTCACACCCCAAGCACAGGACACACAGATCCCTCCAGCAGGTATTTTTTGGTCTGTGGGGTAGTGACCACAGCACCCAGTAAAGCTCCAGCCCCATACACAGCTGCTGGGAGACCCTCCCTTACCTGGGCTGCCTATAGAAGCCAACACAGGTGGATTTTGAGAGCAGCTCCTCAAGCCCCTTGGGTGGCAAAGTGGCTCCCAAACCTCCCTGTGCAGCAATGCCCTGGCCCAGCACTTTGCTCTGGAGCCAGCCCAAGGACATGGGCTCTCACCTGGAGCTTGCATTCACTCCTGGGCAAGCAGATTCAAGAGCAAGATGCCACATGGCTTTGGAAAGAGCTGAAACCCAAGAACCTGAGCACTGCTGGGATGAGCCCAGAGCAGCTCAGGAGTCACAGGTATCAGCCACAGTGGGCTTGGGGCATTCCCACCAGAGCTGGCACCTCCCCATCAGCTCCTCATCACAGGGACAACCCTCCCCAGATATTTGGGGGTGAGGACTCTCCCAGCCACTTCTTACCTTTCTTTGTGGTGGTGAAGTACTTGGAGTCTGTCATGGTGGTCTCCAGCTAAGCAGCACAGCCCTGGGAGGAGAGACAGAGCAGAGGGGTTGAAGGTTGACAGTTTCCTTGTTGGGGGGACATGACAGAGAGCTACAAGGAAGGAAAAGCCAGGGGAGGGAAACAGCTTGAGATCTCATGGGAAGAGCTACAAGGAGATGAAGTGCTGGGAGAAGCCAGAGGAGCCCATTCTCCTGGGGAGGACGAGCACCTTGCAGCCACACTGGCACAGCAAGGGCTCTGCTGAGGAGTGGGCAATCAGCTGGGTCACTGCAGGGGATGTGGACGAGAAGGAGGAAAGCAGTGGCTGAACATGGCAGCATTCACCCCTGCTCAGCCTCCAGCCCTGACTTGCTTCTCTCACCAGCAGCCACTTTGCTCAGCCCATCCCACAGTGAGCTGGGCAGCCCTGGGCCCTGCAGCAAGGGCTCAGTGATCTCCCTTGGGCTTGTGTCTCCTCTCCTGAGAAACACTTTGGGTAGAGAAAACTCCACCCCCCAGCCCTTTCTCACACCTCCACAGGCAACAGCTCTGGGGATGGGACCAAGAACTGAGCAAAACCTCAGCCCCAGACCAACAGCAGAGTGTGAGGCACAGATCTGGCAGCACCCAGCAAGATCAAAAGGAGCCTCTGGCAGAAACCATCCCTGTTCTGACACTGCTGCTTTCAATTCCAAGAGCACAAGGTTTCCACCCAGCACTTGAGGCTCTATTGTATAATCCAGGGAGCTGAGGGCAGATTTACAGCTTGGTAGGCTGAGGGAGCCTGAGGTGCAGGCAGCCCTTCTTAAAGGTCACCAGGGATTTGTCTCTGATGGCTGTTTCCTTCATCTTTCCTTCAACTGCAAAGGAAGCAGAGGATCACCTTTGACAGCCTGCAGTGGCCTGGCTGCTTTGAAGGGGGCAGGAGGATGGAAAGCCAGAAAGAACAGAGCTTGCAAATGGTTTGATAATGTAAATGAGCATCTTGAAAGCCAACTGCAGCAATCCCCAGGGAGGAACTGTGTCCTCTGGTCCCTGTCCAAGCTGGACAAGGATCCCCAACAGGGATAAAAGGAAGATGTGGGTAATATCAAGGGGCTGAGCTCAGCAGGCAGAGCACACAGCCAGAGCTGGCCTGGCAGGCAGCAAAGAGTTTGCAGCAGTTTGGGGCTGAATTTGGGTGCTGGCAGAGGGGATCTATGTGCCAATGTGCTAACCCAGCCCTGCTGAGGCTGTCTCTGAGAGGGAACAGCTTCCTGAGCAGCCTGGTGTAAGGCACAAGGCTCCTCCCTGCCCCAGTTACCTGGGATTCAGGCAGAACCTTTTGTCTCCCCCTCCACACACCACAAGATCGATGGAGCTCCTGGGCTGTGCTGCAGCAGCTTCTCTGCACCTCGCTGCAGATCCTGTCCTGCAACAGAGACAGAGGAGAGAGGATTTACTGCAGTCCCTCTGCCCTGGCTCACAGTCAGCCTTGCTCTGCAGAAGAAGTGCCTGGAAAGCAAACTTGAAGCCTAGCAGGGGATTTCTGCAGCCAGCTCAGAGATGTGAATCCCAGCTGAGCCCCTCGAGCACTGCAGAGGGTGTTTCAGCCTCCCCACACCCCACTCATCTCACACAAAGGCAGCCACCCCATCTCTCCTCATGTCACAGACACAAGCAGCCATCCCCATCTCCCCCACTCCTTCAAGCCCTGCAGTGCCAGCAGCAGCCTCCAAAAAGCAAACTGCCTCCTCCTTCTCCTCTTCCAGCCCAAGCTGTGGAAACCAAAGCCAACACCTCCACCCCTCCCTCCCTCCCCATCCCACCAGCTCAGCAGGGCCCAGGCTTGAATGGACCCCAGCAGTGGGGTGAGAGGCTGAGCAAGTGCTCCCAACACCTACCAGAGCTGGGTTCTCAGCACCTTGCACCCTGTGTGTGTCTCCCCCACTCCCAGGCTCAGCAAGGGTGAGGAGGCAGGGCTGCCTGCCAGCTGCTGCCACAGCCCTGCTGAAGGTGAGTTCCCCCCCAGCTCAGCCCTTGGGCAAGGGGCCAAAGCTGCTGCCTGGCTCCAGTCTGAAGGAGAGCAAAGGAAACGGTTGAGGGACTGCAGGGCAGCTCTTGCCTTTGCCCCAGCTGCTTCCACACACACACACACACACACACCTTTCTCCAGCTTGGATGGGGTAAAAGGGATGGATGGGGCAGGGGCCACTCCCCAGAGCTGAAGCCAAGCAGTAAAGAAGGCAGTAAATAAGCAGGGGGGAGGGAGTCAGCTCCAGAGCCAGCAGCTTGGATCATCTCATTAGAACAGATCTCACTGCTTAGGTTACAGGAAGCTGGAAAGACTCTTGTCCTTGTTAAACAGCCTGTACCTGGCAAGCACCACCAGGCAGCAGGAGCCTATCTGCAGGCAGGGAGATGGCAGTGAGCGTCTGCCACGTGGCACAGAGCCAGGAGCTGGGCACAGGCCTTTGCCCCCCCCTCCCCCCAGCTCCAGCAATTCCCACTGAGCTCCTTTCCACACCAGGGAACATCCCCTCAGTGCTTGCTGAGCTCCCAGGGAGGGGCTGGGCAGAGCAGCAGAACCCAGAAATAAAGCAGATGCAAGATCTGCAGCAGCAAAAATGAGGAAGACAAAAAGGTCCTGACCTCGTGTTGGCTCAGATTCTGCCTTAATCATGCAATGCTGGGGATGGGAAGGGCCCTGCAGAGCTGCTCCAGCCCCAGCCCCTGCTACAGCAGCTTCCCCTGGCTCAGGGGGCACAGGAACGTGTCCAGGTGGGGTTGGAAACCTCCTGAGAAGGAGCCTCCACACCCTCCATGGGCAGCCTGGGCCAGGGCTCCCTCACCTCAGCACCAAAGGACTTGCTCCTCCTGTGCCAGGGGCACTGCCTGTGTGCCAGCCTGTGCCTGTTCCCCCTTGTCCTGGCACTGGCCACCACACAGCAAACACTGGCCCCATCCTTTTGACACCCACCCTTTGGGTATTGATCAGCATTGCTGAGGTGCCCCTGAGCTCAGGTTTCTCTTCTCCAGGCTGAACAGCCCCAGGTCCCACAGCCTTTCCTCCTCACACGTATGTTCCATCCCCTCAGCATCATGCTGGTCCTGCACTGGCCTCTATCTAGAGCCCATTTCTCTTGCCAAACTTATTCTAAGCTGTGGTCCTGCAAACTGGATCCAATGGAGCTGAAAGTGTCTGTAAGGATGAGGCATCAAAGCAGTGGGTGTGGGAGCAGCCAGAGCTCACCCCCCAGCCCAGCCAGGCTCCTCAGGTCAGTTTTGAGGACAAAGCTCTGCAGGTGAGCCCAGAACACCTGGGGGACTGACTGCTGGTGGCACGCATCTCCCACCTTGCAGGCTCAGTGACACAGAGACGGAGCTGTGGGGAGCTCAGCCCTCCCGTGGCAGGCTCTGGGAGGGAAAGAACTCTCCCAAAGCATTTTATCCTTCATCTTACTCACCTGGGACAACTCAATTTGAGAACTTCAAGAAGAGCCAGAGCAACGCTGCTCTCCTCAGAGCCTCAGCATGATGGTGCCCACTGCACTTTATCCCTCCCCTCCACCTGCCTGGAGGTGGGAACCATCACCCCCCCCATTCCCACTGACACCTTCCTGCCTGGGCACAGCCTCACTGGGGTTATCTCCCTCCTGTGGCACAGCTGGAAGCAGCACCATGGCTTGGAGCAACTGATCTGCTGCTGCTCCAAGCACTTTGGAGGCTGAAGGAGAAGCTGGCGCTGCTCACACAGCTGAGCACAGGATGGCACATTGCCCCCAGGACCTGCATCTCACACACAGGCCACATGCTGGATGGGCACAACGTGGCATCATCCCCCTTCCTCCCTTCTCAGGCTCTCAGCAAGGCAGCAGAGCTCAGCCACCCCCCTGCTCCCTGCCTCCCAAATCCAGCTGTCCCAGCTGAATATGATGCTCCCAAACCCAAGGTGCAGCAGCAAAGAGGGCACAGTGCTTCTCACTGAGGTGGGTGCTGCCAACCAGCTCCTGGGGATGACACTGAAGCTGGATCATCCATCCCCTGGTACCAACAAGCAAACTCATTAGTGACACACAGCCCCCTACCCCCTCCCCTTCCCAGCTACTTTTACCCCCATGGTTTAGGCCAATCCCTCCATCCCTGAAGGCTGAGATGCTGCTGACAGGGAGCCTTTCAGCTTCCAGCATTGTTGGGAAGGGATGTGGGACAAGTGCTGCTGCTCTTCCAGAGGAATGAACCACCTGAGCATTTAACCTGTGCCCAACAGCCCCCAGGGTGCCTGCTGATTTGGATTAAGGTGGTCACTGTAGCTCCACCAATCCTTCCACAGGCTCTGTGACAGTAAACAGGAGTTTATTGGCTGCCAGGCAGTTTTATTTCACCCAGCCTGACTGCTCTCAGGAAGGCAGCAAAGGCAGGGAGATGCATCTTGCTCCAGCTCTGCACAACCATTCCCTCCCCCTGCCCTGTGCATCCAGGGGGATATGGTGGCACCTGAAGGGGAGGCAGAGGCCAAAAGGAGGAACTCAAAAGGCAAGCTTCTAGCTATAAGCTTACCCAGAAAAAGAGAGGGTAAGGTGAGCAGGGAAAGGGAACTCCCATGAGCAAGCAACACAACCTCTAGAGCTGGGAGTAGAGCCCTGGAGGTGGGCTGGTAAAACCCAGCACAGAGAGAGAAAAATGCATCAAATAACCCCCAAATGTGGAGACAGGCAGCTGAAGCTCCTGTCCTGACTCCACACAGCTTGTCTCTGGAGATGTGAAGCAACTTCAAGCCAAAAGGCCAGGCAGGCACAAGGTGCTGACAGGGCCCCACGTCCCTTTCCCCCCTAAATAACCCCCTGGAGCAGGCACAGACACCACTGTAGGAAGAGAAAAACTGTGCAAAGGAGGATGAGCAGCTGAGGATAGGAGAGGCAGCAGCTGACAAGCCTTGTGCTGAACCCAATTCTTCCTCCCTTCTCATTGCCAGCAGTGAAGTTATGAGCTGTGTCCCATCCTGCAGCCACAGCACAGCTCCCACCCCCTTCCTCTGCCCCTCACCTCTCCCCACGGGCAGCACAGAGCCCCAGGGGCTCACCCCAGCCCCACACATGCTCCCTAAGCAAAGAGTTTGCCAAAAGACTCTCTGCTGGAGAGCAGCTCCAGGAGACAGACCTGGCAGTGCTGGGGGATCATCAACTGCCCATGAGCAGCAACGTGGCCTCGTGGGCAAGAAGCCAANGGCCAGTGCCAAGACAAGGGGGAACAGGCACAAGCTGAAGGTGGCACTGGCACAGGAGAAGAAAGTCCTTTGGTGCTGAGGTGAGGGAGCCCTGGCCCAGGCTGCCCAGGGAGGGTGTGGAGGCTCCTTCCTTGGAGCTCTTCAAGATCCACCTGGACACGTTCCTGTGTGACCTGATCTAGGTGGGATCTGCTGCAGCAGGGTTTTTGGGCTGGAGGAGCTCTGCAGGGCCCTTCCAGCCCTCACCATTCCATGTTTGTAACTGGAGCCAGCTCACACAGCAACACAGGGCTGGGGGCCCAATCCTGCAGCCTTGCTCGGATCAAAGCCTCCCATCTCCCTGATGGTACCAGCACTGTGTAACAAAACTGCCCCCAGAACAACCCACCTGCTCTGCCACAGCAGTGACCCTCGAGGGCTGGCATGACCCTGCCTCAAAGCATCTGCCCAAAGCCAGCGAGTACAACTTCTCCTTGACCCACTCAGAGCAGCAGATGATGACCTGTGACCCCTCCCCACATGGGCTGGGGGCCCCTGCAGCCCCTCACAAGCCTGACCAACCTGCTCTCCAAGAGGCTCCATCTCCCATCAGCCAGGGGGTTAAAGGTGCCTCCTTTTCAATGGCTGCTGGGTAAAAGCCTTTGGCAAACTCACTGTGGCCTGAGCAAAGTGCCCCAAATCCTGGCACATCAACCCAAAACCCCAAAGGGTTGGAACATCAGCTCCTCAATGAACCCTGATAGCAGCAGGGGCACGAGAGCAGCTGTAAGCAGGGCTCAGGAGACCCAACTGATCCATCCCACAGAGCAGTAAGTGGGGAATAAAGCTCACAGAGAGGCAAAAGAGAGCACTGAGGTGACCCCTGCACTACACAGGGAGCTCAGAACCACAGGGCATGAAGCTCCAGAGGGACAGGGGAGGATTTTAAGCAGCATAAGCACAGAGATCAGCTTGAGCACAGCAACACCTCCAACACCCTTCCCAAAGCACCAGCTGAGGGTTGTGGATGGGGCTGGATGCAGCATCAGCCCCACTGACAGCACAACCAGGCTCCGTGGGGCTCTGAGCCCCCTGGCACAGAGTTCCCAGCCTGGCTTGATCTGTGTAAGGCCCAACACCTCTGCAAAGCCCCTGGGGGGTCCCAAAGCATCACAGAATCATTTGTGTTGGCAAAGCCCTTTCAGCTCCCGCAGTCTCACCCCCGCCCTCCCCCTGCCCAGCCCACCACTGACCCCTCGCCCTCAGCACCTCAGCCCCACGGCTTTGGGATCCCTCCAGGGCTGAGCACTGCCCCAGCTCCCTGGGCAGCCTGGCACAGGGGCTGACACCCCTCTCAGGGAAACAGTTCTGCTCCAGAAGGACGTGTGGTCACTTTGCCACGTCCATCCAGCCTGACCCCACGGCTCCCACAGCCAGGCTGGGAGGGCAGAACCCCACAGTGAACCAACTGCTGAGCCAAGGAACATATTTCATCCCCCCACCCAAGCCCCCAGGAGCCCCCCTCTGCCATGGGGAAGGGGATCCCCGGTGAGTTTGAGAGCTCTGGTGAACCCCACACAGCACAAATCAGCCGCAGAGCAGCGCAACAGCCGTGACCCAGCTCCTTCAGCCTCAAGCTGTTTCCCAGCCCCCTTTTTGGGGCAGCCCTTGCTCCAGCCTCCACGCAGGAGGGCTCAGAGCACAGCACACCAAGTGCCCCCCAGTCTGACCAGTCTGGCCAGTTCCCAATCCCAGCCCATCGCCCCCTCCAGTCGGGCACCCGAGGCTCGGGCACGCACAGGGGCGATGGCTTCCAGGCGCCAGAGCCCCGCCGGGGCAGGGGCAGCCGCTCTCCCCGCGGCTGGAGCTCTGAGCCCGGACACGCTGCAGGACGGGCCGGGCCGGGCCGGGCCGAACCGAGCCCAACCGAGCCGAGCCGAGCCGGGCCGAGCCGAGCCGGGCCGAGCCGAGCCGAGCCGAGGCGAGCCGGGCCGGGCC
>WBNH01012208.1:39939-52764 GCA_013401255.1 Urocolius indicus
CCCCACCCCCCTTCCCCCCGGAGCGGGGTCTGCTCTGCCCTGTGTGCTCCCCACGTACTTCCGAAGGCTCCCGCTCCCCTTTCGGGGGTCCTTGTCCCCGTCTCGGGGCTCCCCACTCCCTTCTTGGGGGTCCCACTCTTCTCTTGGGGGTCCCTGTACCCATCTCGGGGATCTCTGTCCCCATCTCGGAGCTCCCCACTCCCTTCTCGGGGGTCCCACTCTTCTCTTGAGGGTCCCTGTACCCATCTCGGGGGTCCCTGCTCCCGTCTCGGGGGTCCCCACTCCCTTTCCAGGGCTCCCGCTCGGGGGTCCCACTCTTCTCCTGGGGGTCCCCGCTCCCTTCCAGGGCTCCTACTCTCTTCCTGGGTTTCTCTACTCCCTTCCCGGGGGTCCCGCTCCCTTCCCGGGGGTCCCACTCCCTTCCTGGGGGTCTCGCTCCCTTCCCGGTGTCCCGCTCCCTTCCCGGGGGTCCCGCTCCCTTCCCGGGGGTCAGCTCCGCCATAGGCGCTGCCGTTCTCCTGTCGGGGTGCGAGAGCCGCTCCCTTTGGCCATGGCCCCCGTTGCCCATCCCGGAGCCGCGTTCCCCGCCCGGGGCGGGGCTGTGGGGGTCCGCGTCCCCCCACCCCCGCGGGGCTGCGGCGCGGGGCGGTGCCGGTGCCGGTGCCCGTCCCTGCTGCCGGTGGAGGGGCGGAGCGGCCGCCCCGAGCCCTATAAAGCGGGAGGCGGCGGTGCCGGTGCCGCAGCGAGGGCGGGGGGTCAGCATGAGCCTGATGCTGGAGACGCTGCTGGGCCCCCCCGGGGGGCTCCGCAAGGAGCCCGGACGCGTTCCCCCGCGCTCCGCCGCCTCCAGCGGCTTCCACTCGTGGTCGGGCCCGGTGATGGGACGAGCCCGGAGCGTGGCGGGCGGCGGCGGTAGCGCGGCCGCTTCCTCCACCGAGAGCCTGGACTCTCTGAACGGCGAACCGAGGGCGCGGAACGAGAAGGAGCTGCTGCAGGTGCTGAACGATCGTTTCGCCGGGTACATCGAGCGGGTGCGGGCGCTGGAGCAGCAGAACCGGGCGCTGGCGGCGGAGGCGGCGGCGCTGCGGCAGCAGCAGGCGGGACGCTCGGCCATGGGCGAGCTGTACGCGCGGGAGCTGCGCGACATGCGGGGCACGGTCCTGCGCCTGGGAGCCGAGAAGGGGCAGCTGCGGCTGGAGCGGTCGCGCCTGGCCGAGGACGTGGCCGCGCTGCAGGGGCGGCTGGAGGAGGAGGCTCGGCAGCGAGCCGAGCTGGAGGCGGCGGCCCGCGGGCTGGCCCAGCGCTCGGCGCAGGAGGAACGGGCTCGGGGGCCGTTGGAGGAGAGAGCCCGAGCTCTGCGGGAGGAGGCGGAGTTGCTGCGGCGGCAGCACCGGGCAGAGGTGGGTGCGCTGCTGCGCGGGGCCCGCGCCGAGGCCCCCGCCGAGCCCCCCGCTGCCCTGCGCCCCGGCGTCACCGCCGCCCTGCGCGACCTGCGCGCCCAGCTGGAGGGCACGGCCACCCGCAGCACTCTGCAGGCCGAGGAGTGGTTCCGCGGTAAGTGCCGTGTGCCCCCTCGGCAGCCCTCACCCCCATCCCCAGGGCCGCAGGCGCCCCGTGGGTTACAGCTCACCGGGGAGGGCTTTAGAACAAACCGCTCCCGGAGGGGTGCAGAGACCGGCCCGTACACACCGTGCCCCGGGAGGGAGGTTGGAGGAACTCCATCCCTGTCACCAGCGCTGCGTCACGGGCAGGGTGGCATCGTCATAGACCCGGCACCCGCCAAGTTTTCGGGGTGCTGCCCCCCTCGTAATGCTGCAAGGAGTCCTCCCGGCCCCTCCCCGCGGGAGCGCGGCCAGGAGTGCTTGCGGTGCGCGGCAGAGGGCGGGTGGGTGCCGCAGCCCTGACGCGGGGCAAGGGGGATGGGCGGTAGGGAGTGTCCTTGCCGAGCTGCTGAGTGGGGTATTACGGTACCGGGGCTCTGTGGGGCGGAGGGGGCACGGTGGGGCTCAGCACCCGCGGGTGCGCTGCGTTCAGCACCACGGACAGCTGCCGTTCAGCACCAGGGACAGCGGCGGGCGCGGCGCCGTCCGGCGGCGGCTGCCCCGGAGCCCACCGCGCTCGGTTCTTCCCCTCTTTCCTCCCGTGCCCCGACCCCCGCCCTGCCCGTCACCCCTTTTCCCCGGGGGGGCTGCAGAGGGCTGCGGCATCCCTCCCCCCGCCCCCCCCCTCGCGGCTGCGTCCGGGCGGGTGTGCCGCTCACTCGGGCAGAGGCAGGAGCTGAACGGGGGACGGGGGGGTGGAGGGTTTGAGGTTCCCTGAGAAGGGGAGAAGGGAGCCTCCGTCCCTCCCTGCAGCTTCTCCCCTGTGCTGCGTTGCAGTGAGGCTGGACAAGCTCTCAGAGGTGGCCAAGGTGAACACAGACGCCATCCGCCTGGCCCAAGAGGAGATCTCCGAGTACCGGCGGCAGCTCCAGGCCAAGACCACCGAGCTGGAAGCCCTCAAAGGGACCCAGGAGTCACTGGAGAGGCAGAGGCAGGACGCAGAGGAACGCCACCATGCAGATGTCCTCTCCTATCAGGTATTGTGGCGCAGTGGGCAGTGGCCCAGCCCTCGGCTGCTGGGGAGGAACCATTCGGCTGCCAGGGAGGAGCAGCACTGGCTTCAGGGATGGTGCTGAGCCACACCCTCAGGCTTATGTCTAGAGCCACCCTCCCTTCCCCTGCTCCTGGGGATCAGCTACCCAGAGCCTGCACTGTTGTGTCCCTCAGCCATGGTGCAAGTGTCCCCTGTCTCTGCCTGGCTTGGAGCTGCCCACGGTGTTGGTCACAAACATCACTGAACTGGACTCAGGGGTCAGGCTGAGACTTGAGCCTCAGAGCTGGCAGCTACAGCACCGAGAGCTGCACAAGGGTGGTGGCTGTGGACTGAAACACTGGTCCCACGCTGATGCCTCATCAGCCTCAGGCTGGGGTTTGGTGGCCACCAGACTCTTTCAGGTCCTGGAAAGGTTCCCACAGCTGGTGGGAACAGCCTGAGGAGCTGGGGGCTCAGCTGGCCACAGTGCAGCTCTCACCTGAGGGGTACAGGGCTTCTGCCAGTTCCAACACAGAAGTGGCAGCACAAAAAGCCTCTGGACACATCCCCTTCCCTCAGTGTCTGCAGGGAGAGGTGGCTGCAGACCCTGCTGAGGGCACTCCAGAGCTGGGTGAGCAGTTTATCCCTCCTTGGAGACCAGGAGAGTGTTTTGAGAGTGCTTTGTGTCCCCTTGCTCCTGGGGACTGGCCTTGCACATCCCCTTTTGCTCTGTGTGCTCCCAGGAAACAATCCAGCAGCTTGACAGCGAGCTGAGGAACACCAAGTGGGAGATGGCAGCTCAGCTCCGGGAGTACCAGGATCTGCTCAATGTCAAAATGGCCCTGGACATCGAAATTGCTGCTTATAGGTATGGGGTGGGCAAGGGGAGAGGGGCTCTGAGAACACTCCTCAAGGGCCCTTGCTAACACCTGAGGCCTCCTTGATAAGAGAGACCATCCATCTGTCCTTCAAGACTATGGTGGACAATGTTCAGTTGGGTGTCCTGGCCCTGCACTGTGCTTGCAAGGGGAAAGGGGAGAGAACCTGTACAGCTCAGGGCTTAGGAGCAGGAGGGTCAGCCAGCAAAGCAAAAGGAAGGCAAGGAGGGAGATGATGGAGCTGCAGGGCATGTCTGGCAGCTCCTGGGCATGGGAGGTGAGAGGTAGGCAAGAAGCAATCACTAACCACCCCACTTTGGTTTCTTGCTGGCAGGAAGCTCTTGGAAGGGGAGGAATATCGGATCGAGTCTGGCTTTGGGATGCTCTCCTTCCCAGAGGTGGCTCCCAAGGCTCCCAGCATCACCACCAACATCAAGGTGAAGAGTGAGGAGAAGATCAAGGTGGTGGAAAAGTCTGAGAAGGAGACAGTGATTGTGGAGGAGCAGACAGAAGAAATCCAGGTGACCGAGGAGGTTACAGAGGAGGAAGAGGCTGAGAAAGAGGCTGAAGAGGAGAAAGCTGAGGAGGAGGAGGAGAAAGCTGAAGCAGAGGGTGAAGAGGAGGCCAAGTCTCCTGCTAAAGAGGTCAAATCCCCAGAGAAACCAGAGTCCCCCTCAAAGGAGGAGGCCAAGACTCCAACTGTCAAGTCCCCTGAAAAGCCACCAACTCCCTCAAAGGAGGAGGCCAAGACCCCAGTTGTGAGGTCCCCAGAGAAACCTGCAACCCCTTCTAAGGAGGAAGCCAAGAGCCCAGCAGTCAAATCCCCAGAGAAACCTGCAACCCCCTCCAAGGAGGAGGCCAAGAGCCCAGCTGTGAAGTCTCCAGAGAAACCTGCAACCCCCTCAAAGGAAGAGGCCAAGAGCCCAGCTGTGAAGTCTCCAGAGAAACCTTCAACCCCCTCCAAGGAGGAGGCCAAGACTCCAGCTGTCAAATCCCCAGAAAAGCTCCTGGTTCCCTCAAAGGAGGAAGCCAAGACCCCAGCAGTGAAGTCCCCAGAGAAGCCTGTGCCTACTTCAAAAGAAGGGGCCAAGACCCCTACAGTAAAGTCCCCAGAGAAACCCCCAACCCCCTTGAAAGAAGAGGCCAAGACCCCAGCTGTAAAGTCCCCAGAGAAACCTGCAACTCCCTCAAAGGAGGAGGCCAAGGCCCCAGCTGTGAAGTCTCCAGAGAAGCCCTCAGCCCCATCAAAGGAAGAGCCCAAGACCCTGACTGTGAAGTCCCCTGAGAAAGTCAAATCTCCTGTGAAGGAGGAGAGCAAGTCTCCCCAGAAGGAAGCTGCTCCAGCCAAGGAGCCCACTCCCTCCCCTCCAAAGGAGCCAAAAGCCCCTGCAAAGGAAGAGCAGCCCAAGGAGGAGAAGGCTCCTTCCAAGCCTGGAGCTGAGGAGGACAGGAAAGAGGAAGTTCCCAAGAAGGATGTTCCAGCCAAGGTGGAGGAGAAGCCCAAAGAGAAAGCAGTTGCTGCACCAGAGCCTCCAGCCCCACAGGTGAAGGAGACCCCCAAACCAGTCCCCAAACCCATGGGAGAAGGAAAAGCTGAGCAGGAGACTCCCCTAAAACCTCAGCAGGAGGTCAGCAAAGTGGCTGCAAAGGAGGCTGAGAAACCAAAGGCTGAGGAGAAGGCAGAGGAGCCCAAGAAGGAGAAGGTGGAGGAGCCCAAAGCTAAAGCAAAACCCAAAGAGGAGCCCAAAGCCTCTAAAGAGCCCCCCAAGGCCGAGGCCCCCTCCAGCAAGGAGGGCAAAGCCCCTGAGCCAGCACCTGCTGTAGGGAAGAAGTGAGCAGGGCCCCAGGCACTGAGGGGCACCAGGAGCTGCTCCCTTGCCCTCCCAGAGCCCCTGGGCTGGGCTTTACCTTCACAATATGCCCGTGAGATGCAGCCCCTGGCTGGTTTTTGGCTGACAGCTTCCCCAAGCAGCCACATTTACACACTTGAATTGTAACCTGGGAGAGGAGGCAGCAGGGGAACCAACTGCCCTTCTCCACTAAGTGCATTTATTTATTGTATGGAGGATGCAATGCAGAGCTCTTGCTGCTTTGGGAAGGGGGGGGAGGGCTGGCAGGGCCCTCCCCAGGGGCTGGGGAGGAGGAAGGGTCCCTCTGAGTGGTGCTCCAGGCTGCAGAGGGCTTGGGGAGGGGGTGGGGAGAGGCTGGGCACTGCAGGAACACTCCCAGTCACACTGTGCACTAGGAATCTCAGCCCAATGTTCTTTGCTTTCTGTGCAATAACCAAATAAAGTGCTTACAGAGATGCTTGGGCTCTGCTGGCCTCCTGCCTGGGTGTTGGGGGGAAGGGCAGGGGAAGGAAAGCTGTGGGGGGAAGCTGGCACCCAGGGCTGGGGGGTGGCATGAGGCTGTCCAGCACCCCAGGAGCCTGTCAGGAAGGAAAGCTCAGCCCTTGCCCATGGCAGGCACAGAGGATGCTGTGGGCTGCTCCTGAGATCCCTGTGGGGCTGGAAATGGGGTCAGCCCCCCCTGACACTCTGCAAAACATTGCAGCAGGGGTTTTTTTTTTGTCTTCTCTTTTTAGATCACAGCTCCCAGGGGGGCTGGTAGGGCCTGGTTTGACTGCAGGGAGGAGAAGGGCTGTCAGCCTTTCCTGGGGGAGAAATCACCCATGGGAAGAGGCTGAGGGCCAGGAGGGACAGTGACCTTGGGAGTGGGGATGGAGCCCAATCCTGGCAGCCTGCCTGGGAGGTGCTGGGATTCCTCCTCACTCTGTGCAATGCCATGAGGCTGTGGGCTCTGCTCCCCTCGCTCAGGAAGCAGCCCAGCCCTGAGCTGGCTGTGGGGTTTGTGCTGAGGCAGCTGGCTGGCAGCCAGCACAGCCAAGGACAGGCTGGGTTTGCACTGCAGGCTCTGCAAAGAGGCTGTTTTTAGCCATCTCTCAGGTTTTAGCCATGTCAGTTCCGCTCTGGGGGAGGAGGGAAGAGGAGCTGATAAGCAAAGAGGAAGGGCAAAGGGATGGACCTTCAGCAAGATAGACACCAGAAACTAGAGCCAGGGCCCACTGCAACCCCCAGCCACCCCCCCATTGCAGCAACAGGGCACCCACACACTTTTCCTTCAGTTCAGCATTTAATCCCTTTGGCTAGAAAACCTTCCATTAACCCCCCAAAATCTCTCACAAGAAACTGAAAGGGTGGGATGGGGATGTTCCTCCCCAGGCCCAGGCCTGGCCCAGGCTGTGCTCAGCGGTGGCTGAAGAACCCCTGAGGGTAGTTGAACTTGAAGGGCTTCAGGCGCAGGGGACCCCTGGAAGAGGAGAAGAGGGACAAGCTGACCCATGGAGGGGATCAAGAAGCCTCCAGCACCCACAGAAGGAGCTCTGGGGTACTACCCAGCTGTGTGGAGGGGGTTAAATAAAGGAGAGGCTTCAAGGTTGGCAGTAGGTGATGCTGCAGAGGCCAGCAGTGTCCCCTCAGTCCTCACACAGCTCCCCTGGCCGGGCTCTCACCTCACCAGGCGCAGACACATCTTCTCCTGGGGGAACTCCTTGGGCCCCTCCACGCTGGGGTCATGGGGCTCTGTCTCCAGGTACACATCCAGCACCATGCACAGACGTTGCAGCTGGTTGGTGAGGAGCTGGTAACCTGGTTTGGGACCCCACAGCTCTTTGTAGTTCACGTTGACCTCGCTCTCCATGGCCTGGGGGAGGTAGAGGGATCAGCAGGGTGGAGGTGGTGGGGGGGCTCTGCTCTGCCCTCCCAACATCCATGGCTGCAGAGGGCAAATCTCAAGGGCCTGGCCACCAGTTCACCCCAAAGGCCACAGAACCACTGGGAAAAGCCCCCAAGAGTCTCCAGCTCACTCCCATGGCCACAGAACCATTGAGAAGTCCCCACAAAAGCCACCAGCTCACCCTAAAGGCCACAGAACCACTGGGATGACCCTCCAAGAGCCTCCAGCTCACCCCAATGGCCACAGAATCAGTGAGAAGAGCCTCCAAGAGCCTCCAGCTCACCCCCATGGCCACATAACCACTGGGAAGAGCCACTCCAAGAGCCACCAGCTCACCCTAATGGCCACAGAACCACTGGGAAAACCCTCCCAAAAGCCACCAGCTCACCCCAATGGCCACGGAATCAGTGAGAAAAGCCCCCAAGAGTCTCCAGCTCACTCCCATGGCCACAGAACCATTGAGGAGTCCCCCCAAAAGGCATCAGCTCACCCCAATGGCCACAGAACCACTGGGAAGAGCCCCCAAGAGCCTCCAGCTCACTCCAAAGGCCACAGAACCATTGAGGAGTCTCCCCAAAAGGCATCAGCTCACCCCAATGGCCACAGAACCACTGGGAAGAGCCCCCAAGAGCCTCCAGCTCACTCCCATGGCCACAGAACCCCTGGCAGAGCCCCCAGAGGCCAGCAGTGCTCCAGCCCGTGCCCCTGCCCCGCGTTACCCGGATGTTGTCGTCGTTGCTGCCGGTTCGCTCTCCTTTCCAGTTGAGGCACAGGCTGAAGATGGGAGGCAGAGTGGAGTAACCAGGGTTGAGGACCACAGCAGCCTGGAGCTTGGCTGAACAGGGCAGGGAAGAATCATCACCCAAAGCCCACGAGGCCTCCAGCCACAGGGACTGTCAATGAACAGCCCCCCCCCCCCCGACTAGAAACTGCCCCGGGGTGGGAATGAAGCCTTGTGGCAGGGCAAAGAGACACATGTTACCTGTTCCCCTTTCTATCAGGGCCATGTAGTAGAGGTGAGTGTCCTCAGCCAGGCCAGACTCTATCACATCCTTAGTGTAGGGCAGCTCCTGCAAGGAGAGGCTGGAGTGAGGGGGATGTTGGTGCCAGGAGGCAGCTGAAGGGGCCCAGCCCCGGTACCCACCGCGTAGTCCTCAAAGGGGATGGCTGCCCACTTCACCAGGCGAGACACGATCTTGGCAGGGAACAGGTGCTGGCACTCGCTGGACACGGGCACGATGCCATGCTCTGAAAGCAAGGACAAGCCTCCTTGAGCAGGGAAGGGCTGGGGATAGAGCTACGTGATGCTCCCAAAGCAGGATGTAAGGAACAGCAGCATCCTTCTGGCACCTTCAGCGGGTGCACAGAGCGGGGAGGGGGGAGGAATCAGCTGCCTCCCCAACTGGAGCTCCTCTCTCACAGCACTTCTCTTGAACTCAAACAGCTCCAGAGGGACAGGGAACTGCTGCAGAGAGGCCAGTACAGGGCCAGCAAGACGCTGAGGGGGCAGAACATCTATGTGAGGAGGAAAGGCTGCAGACCCTGGGGCTGTTCAGCCTGGAGAAGAGAAGCCTGAGCTCAGGGGCACCTCAGCAATGCTGATCAATACCCAAAGGGTGGGTGTCAGGAGACTGGGGCCAGTGTTTGTTGTGTGGTGACCAGTGCCAGGACAAAGAGGAACAGGCACAGGCTGGCACACAGGCAGTGCCCCTGGCACAGGAGGAGCAAGTCCTTTGGTGCTGAGGTGAGGGAGCCCTGGCCCAGGCTGCCCAGGGAGGGTGTGGAGGCTCCTTCTCAGGAGGTTTCCAACCCCACCTGGACACGTTCCTGTGCCCCCTGAGCCAGGGGAAGCTGCTGTAGCAGGGGGTTGGGGCTGGATGAGCTCTGCAGGGCCCTTCCCACCCCCACCATGCTGGGATTCTGTGAAAACCAGGGCAGCCCCACTACAGGGATGACTGGGACCGCTGAGGGTGGCACTGCAGCTCTGTAGCACCATTCCAAGTGACATCAGTCACCTCACTTCTGCAAGAGGACCCTGCCACCGCTCCCTCTTGTCCCTGGGGCCTAGGGGTGGGCAGCCAGGCACTCACCAAGTGAAGCAAACTGCTTGTGCAGGGCCAGGCGGGACTGCAGCCGCGTGCGCAGCAGCTTCACCGTCAGCTCCATGTGGCTGGCACTCAGAGAGTTGTCTGCAGGCACCATGTGCTGTGGGGCAAGAGAGGCTGTGTCATGGTTCCAGTCACACACAGGCACTCCTCCTCCTCCTCCTCACAATTCCCCATAGGGTGGGGAGGGCAATTGGGAAAGAAAACCCAAACTCACGGGTTAAGGTAAAAACAAGTGTAAGAACTAAACTAAACCAAAGTGACATGTAATGGTAAGATAATAGTATCATATAACCCAGTGCAGCTGCTCACCCCCACTGACTGCTGCCCCAGCAGTGATCAGCCCCTCCCAGACACCCCCCTCCAGTTTCTACCCTGGGCATGACACCCTATGGGATGGAATAGCCCTGGGGCTGGTTGGGCTCAGCTGTCCTGGCCCTGATCCCTCCCAGCTCCTTGTGCACTCACTGGCAGGGCAGGGGAGCAGCAGAAAGAGCCTGGATGCTGTGCAGCACTGCTCAGCAACAACCAAAACAGCCCTCTGTCACCAACATTCTCTTCAGCATCAACCCAAAATACAGCCTTGGAGCAGCTACTGGGAAGAAAAATCAACTCTGGCCCAGACAAAACCAGGACAGGCTGCCATCCCCACATGCCAGCCTGAGGGCCCCTGCACAGGATGCCCCTGGTGCAGGAGCCACTCCAGCCAGCCATGGGGACAGGCACATGCTTGGATCACAGCTCAGTGCCCATGGGCAAAGCCCTTTCAGCTGCTGCAGTCCCAACCCNCCAGCTCCCTGCAGCCTCCTGTCAGGGAGTGTCAGAGAGGGCTCCTCTCTCCCCTCAGCCTCCCTCTTCTCCAGCCTCAACACCCCCATTCCCTCAGCCCCTCCCCAGCACTTGTGCTCCAGCCCCTTCCCCAGCTTTGTTAAGAAAGACAAGGGGGACAGGACAGGGCATGTCAACCATTCCCAAAAGCTTGCCAAAGCCCATCTCAGTGTTGTGCTGCAGAGGGAAAGGAGTGTGCCATGCCTGAGGCTGATCCTTGGGGAAGTGCAGGCCACCCAGCTTCTGCACCCACACATAGGGGTGCCCCAGCTCCGTCACGTAGTCGCTCAAGGTCAGGATGCTGTGGGGACAACAAGGAAGGGTCACACCTTTCACCTGCACCCCAAGCCCTGCTCAGTGAGCCCACCTGTCCTGCTGACCAGCAGGACAACCAGCTCCACAGCCACTAAACCCTCCCACACAAGCTGGGGGCACAAACAACCCACTCACCCCACTTTATCAAACTGGAACTGGTTGGCTGGGTTGGGTGTTTTCCTCCCGTGGTCTCCTGGATAGAGGCAGTTGAGGAGAGAATCTGGGGACAGCAGGTCACTGGCAGGAGGAAGGAAGAGATCAGTCAGCAGCGACTTGGGCTGCATGTCTCTCTGGGGCTGTGAGCCCAGAGAACAGCATTACAAGCCCCAAGATCTGTCCTTTCCCTAATGGAAACCACAAGGTACCAGCTCCTCAGTTTCCCAGGAGCTGCTTGCTCCAGTGCATCAACTCCAGACCTTGCCAGTGGCCATGGAGAAAACCAGCAGAGGCAGGGCACAGCCCGAGGGCTGTTTGCCACCCAACAAGCTCAAGCAGAAGAATTCTGCTTTAATGAAGTAAGATCCTTCACAACTGGCTGTTTCACAAGCACTGAACAAGCATAAAGGGGCTGTAGGATTTGGCTCAAGCCACAGCCCCACTGGTTTGGGGTAATACAGCCAAGGGCAGCTGTGAGGGAGGGAGCATCTTACACAAGAGACTCTGCCTGCTGTCACAGAGGGGTTTGGGTACCTACAGGGAAAGGAGAACCCCAAGAGGATGGGGAGGTCTCATATGGGGCAGACTGGGAAGTGGCACTTGCTTTCAGGTAAGCCCAGACCAGCCTGTCCAATCTCCCTCTTCCTCAGGCACCACCTCCTGGCCTGGAGAGAGTCAGCAGAGAGCTGGCAGCTGATCAGTGCTCCCAGGGCAGGCTCCCACAGCTGCCATTTCAGCTATTCCTCACACAAACCAGGCTCCAGCTATCTCTGGGGAGCCCATGGAGAGGCAGCTGCATCTCCACCACTCAAGACAAGGTGACTCTCAGAGCAAGGAGGTGAAGGGAGCTGCCAGGCATAGGCTGCAGGAAGATGACAACCAGGAGAGGCTCTCCTCCAGCTCCAGACAGGGGTGGCACTGCTCCCCTAAGGGTTTCTCAACCTCCCTGCCCCAGGCTTGTTGTGAGAGAGGGAGAGGAGGTGACAGCTGCCTGGGCTGCAGCAGCTTGGGCTCCTGGCAAGGCCCTGGAGCTAAGGGGAAGGATACTGTGGGGCAGGAGATGAGCAAGCTGAAAGCTCTCCCCAGAGGCAGAGGTGGAGCTCTGCTGTTTGGGATCTCCTTTACCCAGCAAAGGACAAGCCAAGACAGCACTTTGAAGCTGCAGGACTGCACAAAGGCATTTAAGGTGCCCCTGCTACAGCAAAGTGAGGGACTGAGGTTAAAACCTCACCTGCCAGGAGTAGGCAAGTGGCCATGGAGTACCCCTGGGCCACTGGGCACAGCTCAGCAGAGAGACACTGCCACCATAGGCTCTGCCTAGGGGTCACCAGGGCAGGGTGCTTGTGGCAGGTGAAGGAGTCAGTGCCCACTGAGCTCAGAGCTTTCCTTACCCAGCACTGATGGCAGTTGTCAGCTCGACAGGGGTGGTCACCTTGGCTTTCACTGTCATGACATTGAGGTTCATCAGGTAGTAGAAGGTCAGGTGAAGCACATTGTCATCTGCATCAACAGAGAAGGGGCAACACTGCTGTGTGCTCCAGCTCAGAGCACTCTGCAGAGGGACACACACATCCCCCGTCTGCTAAGGCAACAGCAGATGGATCAGAGAGGCAATGTGAGGAGTAACTGACAACTGAGGTACTGTGACCTCTAATACCATCCCACCAGCATTTGCCAGGTTGTACCTGTCATGCCCAAGACCTCACCATGAAAGAGAAAAGCTCCCAAGTAGATGGAGGAAGCTTCAGAGCAAGGTCACCCCACTCATGTGGGCGAGAGGAGCTGTGGGAGACTGAGCTCATAAACCACCACGTTCAGCCTCTCCTGGAAAGGCCACATCCATCCCTGCCAGGGCAGCTGGGCCGAGGGCAGGGAAGCTTCTCCAACACTCCCAGCACCCTCCAAGGACCCCAAGCTGCTCTCAGACTTCACTCACCTTTGCACTTCAGGTCGATGGTGACAGACAAAGGGTGTCTCTTGAGCATCTCCTTGCGCTTGTCGTCCAGCTGCACGCCCGGGGTGGGTCTGCGCCGCTTCTGCAGAGGGTGACACAGCTGTGGGACTCTTCTCCTGCTCCTCACAACCTCCTGCCTCCACCCCCCTCTATAACTGCTCCAGTTCCCTGATCCCTGAGTGCTGCAGCCATGGAGCAGCCCTGAGAAGGAAGGGGAGCAGGAAACCATTGCCCTGCTGCAGGACAAAGACAAATCGCAGAATCCCAGCATGGTGAGGGT
>WBNH01012209.1:0-43274 GCA_013401255.1 Urocolius indicus
AGAGCAGGGAAATGACAAATAAATTGAAATCTTAAAACATCTGCCCCCACCTCTCCTTCTTCACAGGACTCTCCTTTCTTCACCCCAGTGGTGCAGGGGATGGGGGTTATGGTCAGTTCATTACAGATGGACTTTACTGATGATTCTTCTCAGATAAAGGCCTCCTCACACTTCCCACTATACAATGTGGGATCCCTGCCATGGGAGATAGTCCTTCACAAACTTATCCAGTATAGGTCCTTCTCACAGGGTACAGTTCCTCATGAACTGCTCCAGCATGGGGCCTCCCATGAAGGCAACGTTTCACATACTACCCCAACGTGGGTCATCCATGGGGAGAACAGTCCTTCAGAGACCGACCGCTCCAGCCTGAGTCCCTCATAGGATCAAAAATCATAGAATCATAGAATGGGAAGGGTTGAAAAGGATCATCTAGTCCAGAGCAGGTCCACCTAGATCAGGTCACACTAGAGTACATCCAGGTGGGTTTTGAAGATCTCTAGAGAAAGAGACTCCACACACTCCCTGGGCAGCCTGTGCCAAGGCTCCCTCACCCTCACAGTAAAATAGTTTTTTCTTGTATTTAAACAGAACTTTTTGTGTTCCAGCTTCTTCCCGTTACCCTTTGTCCTATCACTAGATACAATACAAAAAAAATGGATGCCCCAACCTCCTGATATCAACTTCTGCCAGCAAAACTGGTCTGGAGTGCACTCCTTTTTCCATGGTCTTCCAGGTCCTGCTAGGAACGTGCTCCAATGTGGGCTTCCCACAGAGTCACAGCCTCCTTCAGGCATCCACTCGCTCCAGCATGGGGTCCTTCATGGGCTGTGGGTGAATCTCTGCTTCCTCTATGGATCTCCATGGACTGCAGGGGCACAGGCTGCTTCACTACAGGTCACAGGGGAAACTTTTTTCCAGGGCCTGAGCACCTCTTCCCCCTCCTTCTCCACTGACCTTGGTGTCTGCAGAGATGTTTTCATATTCTTGCTCCCTGTTGCTACTGCAGTTAAGACCTGAACAGCAACTTCTTCCCCTTCTCAAATCCATTATTCACAGAGGCGTTACTTCAGCCATTAATTGGCCAGGCCTGGGTCAGCTGTGGGTCCATCTTAGAACTGACTGGCCCTAACCCTGTCAGCTACAGGGGAAGCTTCTGGCAGATTGTTGTTTAAAGAAGACACCCCTGTAGCCCCCCACTACCAAAACCTGGCCCAGGCAAAACCACTGCAGTGTAGTAACTCCATGGATTGCATAACCCTCTGGCAGCAGAAATACAAAACTAATATTCTATTTCACCACTTTAGGTCTTTTTCAGATTTATTTTCCCCTACTATTCATCAGCAACATTGACAAGTATCTGATGCAAAACCAGAATCAAGCAAACCACTGATTCAGCCCATTATATGGCTTCCACCGTGTCCCACAGCCAAGCTTAGATTCAAAGGAGAATCTTTCCTAATATTGCACTTATTTAGTAATTACAAGGTAATTTTGTACACTGAAAAAATACAAGGAAGGTGGTTGCTCTTAGGACATACTCCATGTCCCCTGATGACCACCAAGCACGTGCCTGAGAGACCAGATTCACTGAAAGACATGCTCTAAGTCGCCAATGAGCCAGCCTCCCATCCTCCTTCCAGACCTCCCAACCACCTGCAAATAGGTTCCCTGACAGAAAAATGTTGGCATGCCAGTCACTAAGCTCAATGATCAAAAATTGGCAAGTACCTCTCCGTCCATATAACAGGCAAATTGTGCTGGGATATTTTCAGGATTTTGGTGCTCATCCTCAGCTATTTATCTGCGTGCTCCCAGTGCTGATGCACCTGTCCAGTGAATGCACAGCTAAATGAGCTGCTGTGAAGTGACTCTCTGGTGGAATATGTTCCTACTACCTATTTCCTGTTTGAAATCCTGAGTGTTTACTGTACTCCTCCTTTATAGTAGCCTTAAGTCAGTTGTGTGACAAGTAGTCAGGAGGACCCAGTGCCAGTCAGTTTAAGCAACTCCTTAAGTGAATGAAGGATCAACAGTAAATCCAGGGAGCAGGAAAGAGAAAGGTGATAGCCAGATGGAGCCATGCCTGTACTCTGAATTTAATTGTCCACAAACTATGTAAAGAATTAGGCATGGAAAAAGAGAATACTACAATATGGCTACAGCCTAGGAGTTAACCAAGTGCAGATATCAAATTTTCATCTACGGATGATGGGGAATGAAATTCTAAAGTCATCCACAGATGTGAGTTAAAAAAATACTACAGGTGTTGCCATAATCCATTTTAGTTTCACTCCTACCAACCTTTTATATGAATGCTGTGACTTCTAAAGTGTTTTTAGCAACCAGACCCAGCCATACTGACAACAGGTATTATACCAGGAGCTCAATAGGGGCAAAATGTCACACCAATAACAGTGATCAAAGGCAGCCAAAAAAACCCCAAAGCGTGGAAAACCCAGTGCGAGAGCAGGCACAGGCAAGGCAGGCAGGCAGGCATGTAAAGAGCACACTCTGCTCCCCCCACAGGCCAGTGCTTGAGCAGCATGAGCTGCCAGGGTAGCTCATTTTCTCCCTCCACCTTTGCAGCCTTCCGCTTTTCCTCCTGAGTGTGAGGCAGCAGCTTTGCTGCAGGGGATGGTCTCCCCCCATCACTGCTCAGCATCCTTGCTCTTTCCCAGTCCTCGTGAGAGCTGCAGAAGCATCCAACCCCATTGGTAGCTCAAACTTGGCTATGCTTCCTGTCTTAGCTATTCTCTCGTGTATCTGGCAGCCCCAATGCACAGAAAGGTCTTTCAGCCCTTGGAGGTGAAAGGCCTTCCAAGATAATCACGGGTGGGGATAGAAATAGACAGTTCTTCCCCCAGCTCAGATTCCTATTTCTTGTAATACTTGCTCTTTACCTTCTTTGGGAAAACTGAATGCTGTCACTCAATGTTATGTGATCTGTGGGCAATAACATCCTGTTTTGTCTACACTGATGCAAAGCTTTACAATATCCATGACTCAAACTTCAAACAGTGAAACAAAGGTACAAAAAGAAAATACATTTCACAATTATGTCCCAATCCTATGGTTAAGGTTTTACTTAACCTTCTGTAGCCAAATACANCCTGGCCCAGGCAAAACCACTGCAGTGTAGTAACTCCATGGATTGCATAACCCTCTGGCAGCAGAAATACAAAACTAATATTCTATTTCACCACTTTAGGTCTTTTTCAGATTTATTTTCCCCTACTATTCATCAGCAACATTGACAAGTATCTGATGCAAAACCAGAATCAAGCAAACCACTGATTCAGCCCATTATATGGCTTCCACCGTGTCCCACAGCCAAGCTTAGATTCAAAGGAGAATCTTTCCTAATATTGCACTTATTTAGTAATTACAAGGTAATTTTGTACACTGAAAAAATACAAGGAAGGTGGTTGCTCTTAGGACATACTCCATGTCCCCTGATGACCACCAAGCACGTGCCTGAGAGACCAGATTCACTGAAAGACATGCTCTAAGTCGCCAATGAGCCAGCCTCCCATCCTCCTTCCAGACCTCCCAACCACCTGCAAATAGGTTCCCTGACAGAAAAATGTTGGCATGCCAGTCACTAAGCTCAATGATCAAAAATTGGCAAGTACCTCTCCGTCCATATAACAGGCAAATTGTGCTGGGATATTTTCAGGATTTTGGTGCTCATCCTCAGCTATTTATCTGCGTGCTCCCAGTGCTGATGCACCTGTCCAGTGAATGCACAGCTAAATGAGCTGCTGTGAAGTGACTCTCTGGTGGAATATGTTCCTACTACCTATTTCCTGTTTGAAATCCTGAGTGTTTACTGTACTCCTCCTTTATAGTAGCCTTAAGTCAGTTGTGTGACAAGTAGTCAGGAGGACCCAGTGCCAGTCAGTTTAAGCAACTCCTTAAGTGAATGAAGGATCAACAGTAAATCCAGGGAGCAGGAAAGAGAAAGGTGATAGCCAGATGGAGCCATGCCTGTACTCTGAATTTAATTGTCCACAAACTATGTAAAGAATTAGGCATGGAAAAAGAGAATACTACAATATGGCTACAGCCTAGGAGTTAACCAAGTGCAGATATCAAATTTTCATCTACGGATGATGGGGAATGAAATTCTAAAGTCATCCACAGATGTGAGTTAAAAAAATACTACAGGTGTTGCCATAATCCATTTTAGTTTCACTCCTACCAACCTTTTATATGAATGCTGTGACTTCTAAAGTGTTTTTAGCAACCAGACCCAGCCATACTGACAACAGGTATTATACCAGGAGCTCAATAGGGGCAAAATGTCACACCAATAACAGTGATCAAAGGCAGCCAAAAAAACCCCAAAGCGTGGAAAACCCAGTGCGAGAGCAGGCACAGGCAAGGCAGGCAGGCATGTAAAGAGCACACTCTGCTCCCCCCACAGGCCAGTGCTTGAGCAGCATGAGCTGCCAGGGTAGCTCATTTTCTCCCTCCACCTTTGCAGCCTTCCGCTTTTCCTCCTGAGTGTGAGGCAGCAGCTTTGCTGCAGGGGATGGTCTCCCCCCATCACTGCTCAGCATCCTTGCTCTTTCCCAGTCCTCGTGAGAGCTGCAGAAGCATCCAACCCCATTGGTAGCTCAAACTTGGCTATGCTTCCTGTCTTAGCTATTCTCTCGTGTATCTGGCAGCCCCAATGCACAGAAAGGTCTTTCAGCCCTTGGAGGTGAAAGGCCTTCCAAGATAATCACGGGTGGGGATAGAAATAGACAGTTCTTCCCCCAGCTCAGATTCCTATTTCTTGTAATACTTGCTCTTTACCTTCTTTGGGAAAACTGAATGCTGTCACTCAATGTTATGTGATCTGTGGGCAATAACATCCTGTTTTGTCTACACTGATGCAAAGCTTTACAATATCCATGACTCAAACTTCAAACAGTGAAACAAAGGTACAAAAAGAAAATACATTTCACAATTATGTCCCAATCCTATGGTTAAGGTTTTACTTAACCTTCTGTAGCCAAATACATCTTATTTTTAAATAACCCTGTACAGAACTGTACCCACTGATTTTCTTTGCAGTGACTTTTGTACCATAATTTTTTTTTTTAGAAAGAAAAAAAATCATAAAAAAAAAAAAAAACAAAAAAAAAAACCAGTCCTCTCTGCCTAAAACTCTTGTTGTCTATCTGGATTAGATGATTTTCCTCCTTCATCCTATTGCAGTTTAGCTGACCAAGGGATTTGGAGAGATGAATTTGAAAAATAAGCAGCTTTTCATTTAAAAAAAAATAATGGCAGAAGGGAAAAAGGGGAAGAATCATCTTAAAGGTACTGGCCTATTAAAACACTATAAACCTTGTTAATTTGTGTTCTCTGAAAACTATATTTTGTCAATACTTTGGAAATCTGCATTGATTCTTTTTGAGCAGTTTTCAACATTCTTCAAAGAATCGCCTCACTGAAATTATTTACCTTGTGCATTAAGCTCTATATTGACACATAAAAAAACAACCCTAAGTTCATTTCCTAATACTGTACTGTACTGATTTTGCATGGTAATGAACTATCACCTCCACTTTTTGCTTCATGCAAGGATTTCAAAATAAGCATTAGAAATGCAAACAACCTACATATGGAAAACACATTCGGCTTTTAATAGTTCTTTCATTTAATTCTCTGTGGTGCTATTAGTGACAGGTAAAAATCAGACCAGTTAAGTGCAGCTGGTGCAAAGAGGTGTAAAATTACAACTTATCTGCGTGATTGCCTGTGCCCCCGGGAGGCATAAAACTGAAGAGTGAGTGCCATTACCACTGCTCTATTTTATTTATATTTTTCCTATGGAGTGGGAAGAGATGAACTCTAGGTTTTCGAGAAGCGTCTTTGGAGGAGACTGCCTCAACATGCTTCTCGCATGTGTTCTCTTCCCAGCCAGATCTATGCTCCCATCTGCCAAAATGTCCTATCCTGACTTCCTCTCCTGAGGAGCTTGAGGGTGGAAAGACTTTAGAAATGTATTACAAGACGTGACTATGGTCAGGCATATTTTGTTTTCCACAAATTAAACTTCCTTTACTTTGCATTAAGTAACAATTCTATGGGAGTGTACTGATACATTTTAATTGAGGTTAAAAAACCCTCATTTTGGCAACACCACCTGATGGGTACATTAGACCATTTATAATAGAGTATTTTTAATTGTTAAAAAAACTAGAGGAAAAATCAAGCTAAAGTTGCAGCTATACCATTATTTTCTTATTACATTTACACTGCACTTCTGTAAATAAAAGGAGCACTTGACTAATGGAAAGAGAAAGTGGTGATGACTGCCTGCACTTTGCCATCTGGCGCTTGGAAACCATGTTGGGGTAGGCCATAATGCTCAGGTGACTAAGCATACCATCTTTTTAGTACTGATGGTCTCCACTTGCTACAATGGCTCCATTTTACCTCAGAGGCAGAACTAGAGGTTCCATCCTTCCAGCCCCTGACCCATAAGAAGGATTTTTTTCTGTAGATTCTTGGGCACATGCAAATAGTTCTTTCATGTGTTGGAGGCTGCTTACTGGTATTGAGAAAGGAGTAATAAACATTGCTGAATATATTAGAAAACTTGAGAAATGTATAGTAATGATATTATTAGCTATTTACCTCGTGGTAGCACCTACAAGTCCTTCAAAATAGGGGGCTTTCACTCTATAAGGCACTTTATGCCTCTCCAGATTCTACTCAATCCAAGCTAATGGTAATGGGTGATAGATGAACATAGTCAACAGGAAGAACTAACAGTAGGATAATTATCATACCAGGCAGAAGTTGTAACACACAAGGTACTTAATCTCTGTCAAGGATTTTGTAGACAGAAAGGTAATTAACGTAGGAATTTGGGGGAGGAAAAAAATAACTATTTTAGGGAACTTCTGCTGCACAAGATGAAAGAAGCAGAGTTATATGAGGAAAAAAAAGCTGGACTGATGCATTGTAGAAGTCTCACTGAAGGATCCCACCAGCCTGATAATATGTCCTTGTCTGGGGGACGTGAAGAAACTACCTTTCAACATCTACATACTGTGGTTACAGTAATTGGTCAGATGATGGCAATGTTCAAACGACACATAGCACTTTTTATATTTCCCCTGCCACTAAGACAGCCTGGGAGCTGGACAATAGTATTCCTAGCTCTGGATTCCTCAGTGATCCTAGTCTTCAAAAGGACCACATTCTGCTTTGTTGATTACTGATGTGTATTGCTGTTTCCAGTCCACAGTTGACCTGTTCACAGGAGCCCAATAAACTAATTCCCGATACCCACACAGGCCTCTAGTAAGTTATTTAAATTCCAAATTTCAAGAGTGAGTACAGGGTAAAGTAAAGCTCTGTGATAAAGACAAAGCTTTGTGGATAGAACAAATCTCTAAGGATCCACCTCTGCACAGAACTAAGGACTGCCACAAAGCTTTGGTCCTTCTTCACTGCAACATGCATTTCCTTGATGTGATCTTTTGGAAGTTAGAGAGCAATGCATGCCTACTTGGGATTTTTTAAATCCAAACCAAAGCACTCCATTGTGTTACCTCCCCTCTTGGAGCAGAATAAGAAAGCACAAGGGATGAGAAAAATAGATCACCCAAATATGCATAGCAGTTCTAAGTCTCATCACATCCAAGTGTGATGAACAGAATACAGCTAGAGAATGAGAAGTATGAGAAAGCAGAGAGTGGTGTTAGTAGCTTGTCAAAGAGGAAGCTTGTCTGAGGCGGACTAGGATTAACATATGACACAAAGAGTCTTAAAGGAAAACCATGTGTGTTGATGCTACTTGAAAGATGTTCTTGGCACCACTGCTTAAAATAGAAAGGAGGGTCGAAGATGACATTCTGTCAATGTCAGAAAAGACTCTCGTACAGATCCAGGCTGGGTTTAGTTAGGTTTAAAATGGTAACGTGATTTGCATAGGTATATGCCAGTGCCCGGGCACTAACGCTCAGTTAGCAGGGGGGAGCTCAGGAAGGCCACCATTGACGTAGGTGACTTCCCGCTTTGGCTATAGCTGTATTTGGGAAATTAAACTCTTTTTTTCTGTAGAGTCGCTGTTCTCTCGTGACTTCTTGCCTGCTTCAAACCGCTTGTTACTGTCAAACGAAGCGTCAGTGAGCCAGAGCCAGACGGAAGCTTGTGCGAGGACGGCCCCTCGATAGCAAACGCCTCTCCCGCAGCCGGGGCTGCGACTGTCCCCCCCGACCCGACCCGACCCGCACAGCCTGGAAACTCTCATTAAGCATGACGAGGCCGGCGTAAGGCACCCCGTTAGTGGCACGTCCCTCCTTTCCGCGGCAGGAGCTGGCCCACCAGCCATCTCTCCTCTCCTCTCCTCTCCTCTCCTCCCCTCCCCTCCCCTCCGGGCGCACGGCCGCGGCGGCGGAAGGGGCACTGCCCGGGGGCGGGCGCAGGCAGGCGGCCGCCTCCGCACACGCGGAGCCGGGGCGGTCCCGCGTCGCTCGCTACCGCCGCCGCTCCTCCTCTCCCGCGGCGCGGCCGCCCGGCCTGTCCCTCCCGTTGCGCCGTGCGGTAAGTGTCCGTCCCTCTCTGGCTCCCCGCGGCCGCCCGGGGCTTCTCGGCGGGCGGGAGCTGCGGCGTCTGTGGCGGGGTCGGCTCCCGGCTCTCTCTCTCCCGAGCCCCGGCTCGCCGATGCCGGGCTTTCCCGGGCCGCCTCCGGGGCTGCCGCCCGGTCCCGGCACGCTGCCGGCGGCCGCTTTCTCCTGCCTCCTGCCCGCGCCCCCTGCTGTCGCCCGCCCCTCGGGGCTGCTGGCGTTGGAGCCGGGCCGCGGGACCCTTGGGCGCTGCCTGGGGCCGCGCAGGGGCCGCGCCGCAGCCGGCTTCCCCGCGCACGTGGCCGGCACACGCGCGCGGGCGGCTTCGGGCGCTGCTGGATCAGCCACCGTGCCCTCCCCGCTCGCCTCGGCGTCCCACCTGCCTTCTCTCGTGAGACGCCGGCTCCGTGCCCTGCGCTGGCGTGCTCTTGCGCTTCATTCTTTTAAACTGCCCTGTAGCTCGCACCAGCCCGTGTGTCTGCCTGATGGGTCCCACTCCAGAAGTAATAGCTCTGTGTTTCTTGCTGAGGACAATAAAGTTCTTTATTTGGAGTAGTAAATCCAGCCTCTGATAAAACACTGTCTCTGTTGGAATTGCTGCAGAGTTGCTGTTTATACTGAATCTGGCTTTTATGCAAACACCCGTTTGCTAGGAAAAAAGACCAAGGGTAGTTGTCAAAAAGTAATAGGTGCCTCTGACTAGCAGCCCGTGCAAGGGAGACAGCGTGTGCCCCACTCATTTCAAGTAACTGTCTTGCAGAAATTTCCCAGACGACAGACACTATTTGGGACAGGGTAGTACTTCTGTGTGTGTGAGTCATTCCTCTGCTATAAGCACAGGCCGTGTCTGACAACTCTAGAGTATTTGTGGTCAAAGCTCAATTCTCCCAACAGTTTGTTTCACTCGGGAACTAGGTATTACAATTTCATTTTAGAAATACAATATTTGTCTTGTTACCTCCCTTGGCAGGTGTCTCGGAGGATTTCACTGTGCCGAGTGGTGTTTTGTTCACCATGTGAAGACATGCACAAGCCATCTAGGTGCCTTTTCCACATCAGTGCTTTATAACCTGGGCGCTGTAAATTTGGGAACATAAGAGAAGAATCTGGAAATGCTGGTGAATTGCTTCTCTTTGATAAGATTGGGATTTTTTTTTTATTAATCCTTTAAAAGAAGGATTTTATGTTCTTTGTTTTCATTTGAGGACAAACTGAAATTGGTGCTTTCTGCTTGTGAAGGTATGTTGGTTTGGTAACTGGTCTTTCTTCTGCATGTGTTTTGTCACTCCTCTCTTCAGGATGCTTTTTTAAAGTCTTCCATTTTCCTTTTGTCCATTCTTTTTTTTTTTTATAGCATCCATTTTCAGTTCTTCATTTGATTACAGTATTCCAGGTTTTTCTAAATCAGTTGTTCCTGCCTCTTTACCCTAAGTTTGTGACCTTCACAATGGAAAGTCCAGGCAATTAAAGGAGCAGTGATTAACAGCTAACTCATAACAGTTAGTTGACAACCCAGCACATCCTGATTACTGAGTTAGTAAGGATTCTTCCTTTAAAAACATATCCTTTAAAATTCAATAGAGTATGCTATCTAGCAACTGGAGATATAATACAGGATGATGTTTGTAGCTCAAAAATACTGCTCTGTGTCTGGATTAATTTCTTAGTAACACTTGAATCCTATTAATTTAGAAACTTTCCTATTGTGTGACCAAAACTGTCTCGACTCTGGGAATTTCACTTAATTTATTGCCAGTTAACATAAACTTTTAATTACTGATTTGGATAGTGAGATACTAAGAAGACAACCAGTTAAACACTTGGGGAAAATTCCTTTTCTTCCTTGTTCTCTTCACTCCAAACACTTCTCCTCCCCTGCTTTAGTTGCCTCTCCTCCCTTTTGTGCCCACAGGTTACACTTCATCCCTTGGGCGAGGCAGTAGTGGTGCAGGAGCTTGGAGTTGGTGCATAGAGGTTTCTTTGTGCTGCTTCTTTTTTCTAATTTCTTCTGCTCCTATGATGCCTTCTCCATGGGCCACAGTCCCCTCAGAGGTGTCCCTGCCCCAGGTGGGCACCTTCCCATGCTGCACTCCCCTCAGAGATGTCCCTGCTCTGGTGTGGAGAGCCTCCTTCTGCGAGTGCATCCCCAAAAAGGTCTCCTTCCCCGTGCCCCTTCCATGTCTTTTTTAGGGTGCTATCTCACTCCTCTTCCTGAGCTTCCCACTGCACTTTGCCACCAGCAGCTCTTCCTTTTCTTAAACAAGTGGGAGCAGTGGCACTGTGTGCTCATCTGATGAGAAGCTGGAGTTTTGGCAGGTTTGGTCCGCTATAGAGCCAGGTGGAAACGGCCACAACCAGCCCAGAGCAGCTGATGGCCTCCTCTCTTGCAACCCCCTACTACAAAAACCTGTGGTTTATCCCCAAGACACCAATGTGTCTAATTACAGGAACTCTGGTGTTTTATAAACTTAGAAATAAACCCAAACTTCTCTGCTCTAGCTTGCTAAATAGCAATATTGAGCTATGTCACCAGGTGACTAGGGGATGCCTTTACAGTTGTATTTGTTACTAACTTGTGTGAGTAGTGTCTGCTCATATATAACTACTGATACCTGGGTTCAGAGGCAGATGGTTTCTGTAATGGTCACGTTTTCCTAGTTGTGGGGTTTTTTTCCTAAAACTGTCTCTGGAGAGTTAGTTTTCCTATGTTTTTTCAGGTCTGAAGGTTCTAGTTCTGCTGGCACAAAAGTAGCAGCTCAAGTTGCTCAGCTCTGCTCTACCAGTGTAAGTAGTCATGTTCTTCTCAGATCATTTCACTTCCTTGTTGTTTTGTTTGTCCCATTCATTCAACAATTTTGTTATCTCATCCCTCTTATCTTTGATCTGAATTGCTGCCACCTTGACTGCCCCTGTGGTATTGTGTGTGTTTGAAGAGATAAGATTTCAGGTCTGGGGAAGTCCATCCTCTTGCAATTCTTGCAAGATGAACTCTGGTAGAAAAGTAATAATCAGGAGTAGTCATGTTTAACAGAAGGCTTGGGAACAGAAAGTTTCTTAGACACTAAATTGTATCAAGTCAGAGCCTGTATGCACAGGGCTGGTGGCAGCTGTGGAATTGGCAGAGTGACAATGGATAGTGGTAAATGATGGGTGTATTGAATCCTGCTCTTCCTAACATGTATGCTGCCTTCGGTGGTTGATAAGTCCCCATAACATCTCCCTTCTCTCTTCCCCAACTGCATATTGTTTCTAGCTGTGCAAAAATATTTGCTTTAACTTAAAAATGCAACAAATTATATGGTTTTCCCGAACTGTTTCAGAGCACAGAGTCCTTGGACTGAAGAGACCATGTATTGGTATTGCTCTTAAACAGAGAGGAAATAAGCCTTCTTCTTGCCCCTCAGGGTGTGCTATCCTACACTGTGCCTTAACCATGGAAACTGTAGAAATGAATAGCATATCCTTGAAACGTCCTCGCTCTGAGGATGATGTGGCTAATGCAGATGAACTTAAAAGACAGAAGATCTCGGAGACCTCTAAGACGGGGAATGACTCTGGGCAGAACATTGAGACTGTAACAGACCAACCTGACAAATCTCTACTTGAGGACACGAAGAATGAAATAATTCCCGGTGAGGAGCAGGAAGATGAAGAGCTAGAGGACAGTGATGAAGATGGAGATCCAGAGAGCTTTGCAGACATGATGAAGCATGGACTGACAGAAAGTGATGTTGGCATAACTAAATTTGTTAGCTCTCATCAAGGGTTTTCTGGAATCTTAAAAGAGAGGTAAGTCTTTGTCTTGTTATTTATGTTAATTCCTTGTGTTAAGCAGCTGTTCTCAGTTTTCCTCTTCTGACTTGTAGAATACAACTGAATTATGCGTGACCACTTTCAGGGGTCATTGCTTTCTCTTCCTTGTGCTGAAACTGAAAGAAGAATTTATTTTGGGAGTTTTCCGAATTGTTTTTCCTTTTTTTCTCATTCTTTCCTGTCACTGGAGCTCTGAAGAAAGAAGCTATATAGGGATAGAAACACATGATTACACTGACCTTTGCCATTTGTTTTGCTCTCTGTCAGCAGCATACAGCATAAAACCTTACACAATACACTCACGTTTTGTGTGACTCTTCAGTGCTGATACAACATTCACTGGAGAATGGTGTTGAAACTTTCCCTCTTTGGTGGTCCTTTGGTTTCGTTGTGGCTTGTTTGTGTCTTTAAACACCTTAATGTCTTTAAGCACCTCTATTGCCAGATGGTCCATTATTAATATTATGATCAATTGTAATGTCATTTACAAAGCATGAAAGGGACTTTTACAAGATAGGGTATGGAATTTTACATTATATATTTAATAAGAAGTTTGAGGGTTAGTAGCTTTTCCTTTTAAATGAAACTCCTGTTTTCAAAGATCTTCTTTAATTTTTTTTTTTTTAAATAAACTAGAATGCAAATACAACTACAGTGAGAATCATTATTGCCCTGACTTAGCAAAGCAGTTAAAGATGCTTCATTTACACACCAAGAAGTCCCTGTTTTTAAATACTGGCCTCATATATATATATATAATTTTGCATAATAAAGTGATATGTACGTCTTACAAAGGTATTTAATCTTTCTGTGCAGCATTAAGCAGCTAGTGTAATCCTTCACTGAAAACACAGTCTGTGCTGAACCTCCTGGGAAATCTGCCAGTTTTGAAGTGAGGTGGCCAAAGGTATCCGAGTGATAGAAACATGTGTGGGCTCGTGGTTTTTCTTTGATCCTAGTTTATAACGTTTGTAATTAATTTAGTCCTGGCATTTTTATGGTGGAAGTCACTAACATGTCTAGACATCTACAGACAAAAAGAGAGAGGACAGAAAACCCTCCTTAGGAAGGAATTGTACCATTATGATGTATGGCTGCATAGAGGTATGGCAAATGGAGGTTTGTGGGAGATACAGTAGAAACATTCCCATGGTGAAGTTTTATTCATCTTTCAACATTCATAGACTAAGATTTTTTTCCTTTTTCTTTTTTTTTCCCTTTACAAGGAGATCCTACTTAAAAATCATTTAGCAGTTGCAACATGGACTGTGTGCTCTGTTAAATTTGGGATGCTTTTTTTATTGGACATAGTGACTTAATGGAAAATGTCACAGGCAAATTTTTTGTTGCTCTCTAGACTATGCAAAGTAACTTTATTTGAAAGATGTTCTCTATAATATGTAACAGAGCTGAATTCGTCCTGCTTTCCGTAAAGCTGTTAACATGCACTTTATTCTGCGGGTTATTTGAAGTGACAGTTAAAGCATTTGTGTTCATGTTGTGGCAATGCAGCAGAGTCTTAATTGTCAGTAATAACTGAGACTGAGGATATAGATAACTGATCTCTGCAGATTACTGAGAACATTACTCTGAATAACTACACCAGGTGGCTGGGTATCAGCAAAGAAGTCTGCTGTGTTTAGATGTGTGAGACTTTCTTGTGTGCTCTTGTGGTATCCTTCTGAGAGACAGGAGCAGCTACAGCTTTCTCACAGCTTGAAGTTTCTTTTATGTGAATTGAATTACATGAATTCAGAAATCTGGAGTGCCTTCTGCTAAGAAACACCTTGGGAAAGGATTTCAATAATGTGTGTTTCTTCCTATCAGATACTCAGACTTTGTTGTCCATGAAATAGGCAAAGACGGACGTGTGAGCCATTTAGATGACTTCTCTGTTCCAGTGGATGATGAGGTAAATTTTGAGGTAAAGATTCAGTAATGGCTATGCTCCTTCAGCAAAAAATTAAAAGGCTTAAAGTAGTTCTGTGAGCATTATAGAATGTTTGTTTTTCCCTCCTACAAATATGTAACAGGACCCATCAGAAGAAACATTTACAGTTTTGTCAGATGAGGACAAGCAGCGTTTAGAGGAGCTCCAACTTCTTAAGAATAAGGAAACCAGTGTTGCCATAGAGGTAAAATTATTAAATGATAAGAAGTTGGGGGAGGGGAGGATGAGAGAGTGAAAGCTGTGTGTTTTCTAGTGCATGTAAGGTATAAGAGCAGTTTGAACGTGATGCAACAGGTAGTGCTGAAATGTTTCCAGTTTAGGGTTTAATTCTGTAAAGCCTTGCAGATAGACTCAAATTCATCCACATGAGTTGTTCTGATTTTAGTGGATCTATACACATGAGCTTGAATACATGTCTTAATTTCTATGGTGTTAAAATTTTATTGCAGTATTTTGATTTTCTGTCTAGTACTATTTTATAGAATAATTATGTAAGAAGGATTAAATGAAACACCCATCTTGATGAAAGACTGTTTTCAAGGTCACTGTTTAGTGATTTGTTTAACAGAAAAGAAGATAAATATGCTCTTCTGCAACAAGAAAAATAAGAAGGTACAAAGTGGAATTAAAACTCAGTGTATTTAAACATCCAAATGTTCCATATATGTTCCATAAAGAAAAACTTTTGAGCTAAGTTAGGGACACAAAGATGTGCAGAAGTGAATTTCTTCATTTTCAGTGTTAACACATTAAATACCCTTTTTTACTCTTTGCATATAGAAAAACTTTTTCTTGGCCAGAGTTTCCATAAAAGCACTTAGAAGTTTTATTAAGCAGAGAAGAGGAGGATGACCCTTGAGAATTTTATTCTTTGAATATTGGGACTGGGGTTTGTGGTAGAGTTATTTATTATTTTTCAAACAAATTGTAATAATTAGGCCAGACTTTAAAAAAATATATCTACTTAGTACTTCAGTGGGATTTGGTAGGTTTTCTTTAAGCATGCAAAATTAATCTCAGAGAGTCCCTCCCCTTTTGTATTGTATTTGGGTTCTGCATGTGTGTTTATTAACACAGGTAATTGAAGACACCAAAGAAAAAAGAACTGTTATCCATCAGGCTGTGAAGTCCTTGTTTCCTGGACTAGAGACTAAAACAGAAGATAGAGATGGAAAAAAATACATTATTGCTTATCATGCTGCTGGGAAAAAGGCACTGGCAAGTGAGTTTCTGTATTGTAGCAGCTGGGTAAAGTAAATGCTAAAATTGTTTTCAAATTAAGAGTTGTCAGTACGTACTTCAAGTGCAGTGTACCTTCTAATGTACTCTGGCTCTGCTTTTTCCTCTTTGAACTGATGCTGTGCATCTAAAATGGCTAGGGAAACAAGCAGTGTCTCAAATTTAATTTTCTACTTGTTTTTCTTTCCAAATAATTAATGAAATACAACTGTGTTAGAAGTGAGGGGTTCTTTCGCTATCTCAGTGGGAATAGGCAAAATAGGGGGGTTATTTTTGACATTTTATAAATTCAGTGTTTGTGAACTTACCTGGATATGTAAGTGTGCAGTGTGGAAGTAAGAGGTTATAGTTGAAATGTATATGTTAGGCTGACAGTCAGTGTAACTCCAGTTGTCTTGAAAATCCGTGACAAAACTTGTAATGACTTGAATAGAGACTAGCACTTATTTGTTTTCTCAGAGTTATAGTTTTAGATAAATGTAATACATTTACCATTATTTTTAAGACTAGTTCTGCTTAAAAAGCTAGTTGTGTTTGCAGAAAATTGTCTTTATTCATTACAAATCACAGTTAGTATTTTGGAATAGCCAAAGCCATGAAGGATTTTCAAAATGAAGAGTTATGCACCTGAATCTTGCCAAATAACAGTTTGGTTACTGGGGATAAATTAATGTACTCTATGTCTTTTAATGTTAAATAATGTTTCTGTTGTAAGTTGTGAGGATTGTCTACATACAAAATGTTGCCCATTTAACAAAAAGTACTAAGATTTGGTTTAAACTGTTTGCATTCCTATGTTGTTTAAACCTACAACAAATGACAGTGTGTAAATCTAGCCATTTTAAAGATGGAAATGGTGAAAGGATAAGCAGATAAAGTAATTTAAAATTCAAGATGACACCATCTCCACATTCAATTTAGTATTATTTTTTAAGGCTTGTTCTCAGCAAATATAAGAATGTTGCACTTATTTTGATACACTTATAATGTGTTTATGTATCTTGTTTAACTTTGTTTAGAAAACATCTATGTTTGCATGCTTTATGCATGAAATGTGTACTCTTACCAGCACAAAATTCTCAGCCAGTTTTGTTCTCTGTTGGTTCGTAATGGTTTTACCTCCACCTTTTCCTTCTGCTGCTTCTATTCTTTAACCATTGTTATGGTCAAGTGGTTGTTGTTAAGCTGACCAGTCTAAGATATGTTTTATAAAAGAATTTAAGTATTTTAAATACGTTGAAGAGAATGTAGTTATGTGTCTCTAGGATTAAAACATCATCTGGAGCACGTTCTTGTGATGCAGAGAAGTATTGTGTATTTAAACTTGATGCTGCCGACACCCTTGCATGTTGATGAGATGTATATTTTTAGTGAGTGTGTGTAAATGCTCATGAATGTAGGATTTAATAGTGAAAATTCTGTTTTGAGCAGGATTACATTTATGTTTCGTGATTACACAGCCACTAACATGTCTTAGTCCTGAGCGGGTTCCCCAGGCCAGAAGAAGTTTAAGTATTCTAAGAAGTTTAAAATATTCAAATATTATCTGAGATTATCTTTGTTGATAGTGTAAAAGATTTCCAAACATACTTTCCTGAAACTTAACATTAGAAGCTGCTTTATTTCTATAGTAAGTTTACACCCAGAACACTTAAAATACTGTCTTCCTAAATTGTCAGTAAACTGCTGTTTCATCATTGTCCACAACTGAAGTTTGTTGCATCTCCAGTTGAAGCTTTCCGTATGTTTGCCTCTGCACGATTCCATTGCATAACTGTCTAAATGGCTGTCATCCACCACCTAACCGTTGGATGCTCCCTAAAGCATAAACAATCCCATAACCATAAACCTGCATGTTCACCTCTAAAACCCCTTTGACAGTCTAAAAATTAAATGCTACTCTTTTGTGCTCTTTATGCTATGCATTGGGACAGAGGTCAGAACGGCAACAGGTAAGAGATGTTGACATTTCATGCTAACAAAATGAAATGCCAACCGTTACGACCTCCTAAATAGCAGGAAGAGTGGCCAAACTGCCAATAATGAATTCTTTAAAAAGCCCCTACACATCAGTGATGCTTAAAAATCCCGTAAACAGCCAAGAATTGGCCTTGTGCTACCTCTTTTTCCTAGTGCAGTGCAGGCAGTAGTAAGTAGGCACAGAGAAAATGTGCCAGTTATAAGCGATGTGAATTGCCACTTTTGACAATACTTTTGTGACATCTTTGGTAAATTTTTCATTGATTTCCTTGAACCAAGCTTTAGCCCTTCACACTTGTATTTCAGACACCACTATCTCTATTTACACAACTGGAAAAGTATATAAAGAGCTTCTAGCCCTTGAGTTGCAGCAAAAGGTTTGGAAAAAGGGCTTGGAAATAAAATTTTGCTGTAAAAAATGCAACATGACTTTGAAACACAGCCGTAAGGACTCCAAACTGTCCCTCTGGTCCACCTACCCAGTTGAGTACTTTGAAGCATTGGGTGATGAATGGTTAAATATTGGGACTGTAGCTGCAGCTTCCCAGTACTCCAGCATGGCCAGCAGCCATGGAGGGTAGGCACAGGGCTGTGATGCCCAAAGCATGAGAAGCCCATTGGTATGTCTAGATCCATAGAGTCCTTTCAATCTGGCATAGATTAGGGCTCATTTCTTGAAGGGTGTCAAAATGACCACGTGCAAGATGGATTAGTTAAATGTAAAGAAGAATTCCATCTGGAGAAGACTTTCTTTTTGAATCATGCTCTGTCTCCCTCTCTCTTGCCTTCCAATTCCTGAGTTTCTTGTAAGGACTTTGCTCTTCAAGCTAGATGTGGTGTTTCATTGACTGTATTTAAGAGCAGTGGTGGCTTAGAAGGAGACACTAGCGGGAGCCTGAGGTCTTTGGGCTGTACTGGCTCAGTTTAGGTCCTAGGAAACTCCATAGGGAAGACTTTGCTTAGAAATCAATGGTACAGAGCAAGTACTCCAGTCATTGTTAAGCAATGAAAGCCTAAGTTTATAGTATTTTATACTGTAGCATCCAGTTGTTTTTGCAGAAGTGTGTGTATGGATGGCAGCTTCTCAAAAAAAACACAGGAAGTATCTTTTACCAGATAATTTCCTGAAAATTAAACGTACTCACTGACTGCATGGGATATCTGGGCTTTATTGAACTACTGTGAACAAAAAGAGCAGAATTTCCCAAGAATTTCTTTCCTGCATTGGTGTGTATATACTGGAATAGGACTGGCTTTTTCAGTCAGCTTTTGCTGTCATCAAGGACACTTAAGCCCTTTTTGTACAAAACTGAGAATGTCTGCTTGATGGCTACCAAGAGATATGGGATTTCTGGTTCAAAACAAAACAGTTCCATAGTGTTGTTCATATAAAACAAAGGACTGATAAACAAAGCTTCTCAAAATTCTTGCTAAACCTGTGTAGAATCAGTCCCCCTTCCCAGTAATGCCATCAACAGTGGATGATTGTAAAAGGAAAGATTTATCTCTGAAGGCTTTTATGTGCAACAAAAGCTTGACAAATACATCAACAGTTTTCATCTTTCTCCTGAGAATGCCAAATAATTGTACAGAATTGTAAATCAGCTGTTGGTCTGCAGGACCTGAAGTTACCCCGCTCTCTGGCCTTCTCTAAAACAGAGTATCTGGCTTGAACTAATGTCTATTCTGCCAGATTTCACTCTCCCGTAGGACTTTCTTTAAAAGTTCCCCTTAAAGTACTTTTTGTGAGCACATTTTTAGGAGATAGAACCCATGCTTTTGCATGATGCAGAAGAAATCCTGTAGAAATAAAGAATATGTTGGTACTGTAAATAATAATTGTAGTCTTACCAAAAACAGGATTCCATGGTCCTCATTATTAATTACAAAATGTAGAGTGGCTTTTGTTGCTGAAAGTCAGTGTAATGACAATGTTTGTGAGAAATCTAATTGGGTAATATGGCTGTTAAATGGCTAGAGTATATTTTCAGATAATCACATGACACAGGAACTGTCACCATTTCATTCAACATTTTCTAGGTGAGAGAATTGATTAAAGAGAAGTTTACAACCCAGTGGAAGGGGAGAAAGTCTTTTTTTCCGTGGGCTGTGCAGCTTTTGCTGTCAGTAATTCACTTTTTTTCTTTCTTTAAGCAGATGGAAATTAGCAGAAACTGACTCTTGCACATTTGTTTTAAGTGTCTGCAATGGAAAACATATTAATTTTTAACTTACAAATTTTAACCTTTTGTTTTTAAAGATCCAAGAAAGCACTCTTGGCCAAAATCTAGGGGAAGCTACTGCCACTTCGTACTGTACAAAGAGAACAAGGATACTATGGATGCCATTAATGTCCTATCTAAATTTTTAAGGTAAGGCTGTTGTTTCTGTCAGACTGGCTAGCATGCAGTCCTCCCCCTGTATTTTTCATGCTCCCATAGATGCTATGCTTCAGAATGACATAAGAGCAACAGAAGCAATTACTGTTGCCTAATTTGTAGCCAGTGTTTTTTTAAAAAAGAGTTATTTTAGAATATCAATTTTGAAGCTTGTAAGTCTTGGAAAGAGGTGAGAATGGAACAGAATTATCCCAAGAAACTTAAAAAACAGTACTCTGCTGCTTCAGTGGAAAAAGATCCACAATTGAAGTTGGCTGATCTCATAAGGTCTTAGTAACTCAAAGCCTCAATGTGTGCAGCCCGACCCAAAGCCAGTTTATTCCCAGCCTGTGAATATATGCAAGTATATTCTGAACCTGTCAGATATTGTTGTGATAATATGCTGATCAGTTCCTAAGCAGTTACAGTTGATAAACTGTTGTTCCATGTATTAATTTCTCCATAGCAACACAGTCTTAGTTCCTCTCATTCCATCAAGTGCAGCAACAAGATTTGCCAAAGGCATTATGTGAACACTCTGAATTGCAGAGGAAGGGCTACTTTAAAATTGGGTCAAACTTCTCCTCTCCTTTTCCCTTCACCCTTCCTGTCCAAAAATAAATGTAGTCTAGACTAACCGGTATACTGTGAGTAGTTGCATTTGAGAACAGAGTGGTAGGGACATAGTTTGATGGGAAAAAGAAATGGCAATCCTGCTACCCCCTGGTGCCCGAAGCTGGAATAACTGGAAATAGTCACTGTGTTACACAGGCTGTAAAGGGCAAAGTGAAAATAAAAGGAAATTTTCCTCTCAAGGAATTAAATGAATCAAATTTCAAACCAACTTCTCATGTTCTCACATAATGTGCATTGCACAGTATTCAAACAGACATGTTATTTGAAGTTTAAGGAAGAAATGAACATGATTTTTTGGGGGGAGTGAAATTAGCAGTGGCTGCATATTGAGTAGATGTACATGAAGAAGTAATTTAAAACTCATATTCTGAAAGCACAGTTGGGGTAAAAAGAGAATCTTTCTATACATAATTAAAACAGAAGTTTCCGTGTGGTTTATATAGATACAGATGAGATTAGAAAATGTCACCAAGTCAAATTGTAGCCTAGTTCTAGGGAATATGTGAATATTTTCTATTTTTAATATAGAAGATTAATAATTATAGGTAATTATGTGGAAATATATGTTTGATCTCTGACTATTTTAATATGCATAATATCCATTTCTGTTGCTTTTAAGAGTGAAGCCAAACATATTTTCCTACATGGGAACTAAAGATAAAAGGGCTATAACGGTTCAAGAGATCGCTGTTCTCAGGTAGGTGAAAGTATACTGGAGTATTTGCACTGCTGCAGCGATAGCTTGAATATCTCACCAAGTTCCTTGAAGGTGACACAAGTGGCAGATTCAGGTCCTGATCTTGTAAAGCATGTGTATTCACAAAGATACTTTTAATCCTTTTTTATCCCATGGTGACTGCTAGTATTTTCAGTCAGTGGTGCTCTAAGTTATATGCCGGATACATGTATTTGGCTGAAGCAGTTGGCCAAATTGTCTACGTGCTCTTAGGCTGCCTGGCTCCCATGCAACAGCAGAAAACCAGAATGGCATGGTGAAAATTATGTCCCATTTCTTCCCTCACTTTTGTTTCCCCCTTTCTAAAGCTGGAATCTTAGTTTCTTTCTGTTTAGAAGTCTAAACAGCTTTAGAGAAGTCTAACCACTGCTCATCTGCAAGTAGCCACAAGTGCAAAAAATGCTGAGGCGTGTTTCCTGCCTTAACCTGCTGCCGTAAGTAGGTTAAGAGAAAATACCTAACTTTACTAAGAGAAGATGAAATTTATGTTGTCATATTCCAATATAATTATATTGTTTCTGGCCATATGAAATTAGTGTTACCATCAAAACTGAGAATGATGAATACCTTGCAGCCATGTGTTACAGTGTTTGTTTAGCTAACTGGACTGTTCTACCTGGAGTACTGTTTAGAACTCTTTGGAAACAACACTCCTCAAGTAAGAAATTCCAGGGTTTGACAGGTGGAAATTGAATCTTTGTTAAAAGGAAGACATTCACTACTTTCCCTGTTTTTTCCTCTCAGTATGCAAGCATGTGCATACACTTGCACATATGAAGGAATTATTAATTTATGAATTCTGAGCAGCCCCAGATTCTTGTTGCTCCAAGGCAAGGTTGCAAAGTGTTCACAATTAACCAGACTTGTGCTGTAGCCACCTCTGGTGCTCTTCTGTGTATTTTTGACGTAAGCACATTTAATACGGTGTCCAAGAGCCTCAGTGTGCTGTAAGCATTGACTGGGGAGACCACACTGCTTTGTGGTGTCTGGTTAGTAGTGCCCCAGCACCGCTGCACAGCCTTGAGAAGGATGGTGTAGGAGAGGAGACATGACCACGGACCAGCCTGCTCTGAGCGGAGTATACTGGCCTTGCTACTTTATCAAGTTATTTTACCCTGGGATAAACTTTTGCAGAAGTGTCAAAGAGCAACATGGTGATGTAAAGATCAGGGTGTGCTTCCAAAGGCACTGGCAACAAAAATGACAGGTATCTGTGACAGACAAGATTTGATATCCCTTCATCTGCACTAAGCTTACACAGTGGCTAATTTCTGAACTCTGTGTTTATGATTGTGCTAACTGGAGTGTATTCAGAAAGCAGAGTCCAGCTTGTGGGGCACAGCATACATCAGCATTGCAACATACTCTTTTTTTTTTTGAGTGTGCTGTAACACAGGTGTGAAAAAACAGTCCCAACAGTCTTTGTCATGGTATACGTTTTCTCTTGTATGAGTAGCCTTAAGAATTATCTCTTCTTTTAGGTATTTAATTAAAATACCTTGAAAAGGCAGCAACAGAAAAATGGAGAAACTGGACTCCAGTGGTTTTTGTTTTGAAATGCTGATGTTTCTGTTTCTCCTGCTCTGGAGGTTTTCAAAACCTCCCTGGACACGTTCAGGTGTGACTTGATCTAGGTTGACCTGCTTCTGCAGGAGAGTTGGACTGGATGATCTCTAAAGGTCTCTTCCAACCCCTACCATTCTATTGTTCTATGATCTGTTGTTCAATGCATAGGTTGGTCACTGTTGTCTGTTTCTTTTCAGAATCACTGCTCAAAGACTTGCTCATTTGAATAAATGTTTGATGAACTTCAAATTAGGAAATTTCAGTTACAAGAACCACCCACTGAAATTAGGAGAACTGCAGGGGAATCATTTCACTGTTGTTCTCAGGTAATATGTTAGTATATCATTAGATAGCTGGGGTAGAACTTTTTTCCCTTAAATAGATAAGAGGTATCAGTGCATCTCGTGTTGCAAAAAAGAAGAAAAGTCTTTCTGTTGGCAGGAGTCTGAATTTGATATTTGCTGTATAATGTTGATGTTGAGCTTTAATATGGAGATCACAAAGCAGTGTAAGCCCTTAATAATCTGTCTATATATTTTTTTAATGCTAGAAACATCACAGGAACCGATGACCAGATAGAGCAAGCAATGCACTCTCTCAGGGAAATTGGATTCATTAATTACTATGGAATGCAAAGATTTGGAACTACAGCTGTTCCTACATATCAAATTGGCAGGTATGTGATGTTTTCATCTCTTTTGTTTGGTTTTTTAAATCCCTCTATAACTTCTACTGTATTTTGGGGACCACTTGTCTGTCATACTGCATGTGCTGGTTTTAATTATAGATTCAAGTAAGAAAGTGTTTCTGAGCTAGCTTCAGCAGGTGTCTTGTATAATACCACTACTTTTAATATTGCATAAATCTAAACACAAATACTTCTATTTTTTGGGAAGTTGGCTAAATCTTCTTAATTACACTTTCCTCTTTGAATCTTAGAGCTATCCTACAGAACAATTGGAATGAAGTGATGGATTTGATATTAAAACCCCGGCCAGGAGGTAAGACTGAAAAATGATACATTAAGTGTGTCTCTTCTTCCAAGAATTTTAAGTTCAGGAAAACCACTTTTAGTTTATTTTAATTTGAAAAGACGTTTGTGAGAACAGTTTTGCACATGCTGAACTTAAGCCAGTTAGCAATGCTGCCTTTCTGCTTCTCTTTCCTTGCTGTGCAGTTTTTTGCAGTGGTAGTGGAAAGGGACCTGAATGCTTACACAGAGTCTACTCAGCCTCCACATGAAGCCTTTTAACTCAACTATTGTGTTAGTCTGTGTAATAACCATCACAGAATCCCAGAGAGGTGGGAGTTGGACAGAACCTTTTTGATTTTTCAGCTGTCTTAACAAAGGTGAGATGAATGCTTTTTGGTGTGTAGTTAAAATACTTTTATTTTACATCCTCATTCCAGCTGAAAAGGGATACTTAGTAAAATGCAGAGAAGAATGGGCAAAGACTAAAGATCCAGCAGCAGCTCTCAAGAAACTACCTGTAAAAAGGTGCGTGGAAGGACAGCTTCTACGTGGACTCTTAAAGTATGGAATGAAGAACATAATCTCTGCATTTGGCATAGTGAGTGTAAAAGTGTGGTGGGGTATTTACTTTAATAAACGCTCTTTTGATGGTATTGTGATGAATTTGAAACAGACTCATAGATGGCCAATGAGTAGAAGGTTAAGTGTAAACTCTTTATGTTTATCCTGCCTTTTTGCTTGAAGTAGTGCTGCAGGGTAACCAATGACATCCGTAATTAAATGCATGCCTAGTAATCTTTCAAATTTATACACCAATCTCTCTGGTACCTTGGAAGCAATACAGTTATACTTGGTAACCATGTATAATGCAGGTCTGAGAATTGTTTGAAAGTTCAGTATCAGTTTTCCCTCTTGCTTTCAAAAGTATAAATCAAACTGATTGTGTGCTAATGAATCAGATTGGTACAGAGGTGGTGGATTCACTGTCATTTTCAAGTATTGTAATCAGGATCAAGTTTTTGGATAAAATACATCATCACTAGCAAACTACCAGACCCATTGTAGGAGCTGAGGAGTAATTTCTTGTTTATGAAGAAGATAATTAGAGTAACACTGTGCCTTTACATCGGCAGAGTTTACTTAAGATTTCAGGAAGCAGAGTATGAATTCAGTGTTTTAGAATGGCCTTGTGTTTGAGCTGATGAATAAACACTGACTTACAAATTTATGAGCAATGCTTTTTTTTGTGGAGATTTCAAATATATAAAAACACATCTTCTCATTCCCTTTTCCCAAATAATGAATAAAAAATCAAATCTGTATATGGGGAAGTTGTGTTACTCTTGTTGCTGGAGAAGGTAACATTTCAAATATATGCCTTTTGGTTATGATTGAGGGGAAAAATAATAAAAACTCCAATCTTTCTAATGTTTTTACCTTTTTTTCCCCTCTTTTTTTTTTTTACTTCTAGATACCAAGAAATAATCGTTTAATGTATATTCATAGCTACCAGAGTTATGTGTGGAATAATATGGTGAGCAAGAGAATAGAGGAATATGGGCTTAGAGCTGTACCAGGAGATCTAACACTGAAAGGAGGTAAAATCAGACAAACAAGAAGGCAGCAATGCTCTGTAGTTCAGATTCCTAGGAAAACATATCTATTTGTCTGATACTGCATACCTGTTTTCTTTTCACTCTCATTTTGGTCCAGTGCTTTCTGAATCTGTTGTTCAGTTTTGGTCAAAGTTTGCAAGGAAATGGAAATTGGGTATTACATTCCCATCAGCTGTTGGTTTGCCTGTTTTTCCAAATAGCTGGGTAGGGAAGATGATTGTTCTCAAGAGTGAACTCACACCAAGTTGAACTATGGAGAACTGTGGAAGGATGTTATGGATGCTTTAACACAGAAGATTTTGTTTGCATTAGTATCTTGTTCTGCAGAAGCTCTACTCGGTTAAAAGTTCCTTCACTTGTATTTGCTGTGATGTTTCCCTGGGGTGAGAATAGCCACAGTAGTTCTCCCTCATGTATGCCTGATGTTAGAGGACTGCTCATCTAGCAGGTCTGACTTCATTCAACTTTAAAAGTCACTGGAAACCAGGCTGTGATTCTGCCAGTAGCTGTGACAGCCTTTCTTTTCTTGGAAATGTCTGTTAAGTGGAGATAAAACACAGTAGTTATCTCTCTCAAAGTAGGCTTGTTTCAATCAGGTGGTTAGTTGTTCATTTAGCTATTGTTAACTGTCAGAGGTATCTGTACTGGTAACTCTTAATTCTTCTGTCCTGATCGTAGCCACAGCTGTTCATATAGAAGAAGGAGATGTTGATAACTACACTATTCATGACATAGTGATGCCATTGCCTGGATTTGATGTTATTTATCCAAAGCATAAAAGTAAGTCTGCCTGTTGACTTATGTACTTTTAAGTATGTTCTAAAGGGAAGGTTAAAGCTATGTAAGCTTGGTGATCATAAAAAAATACACTGCTTCAGAGCTGTGATATGTTACTGTCAGCCTCTCCCATTGTGATGATAATAGTTGCCTGCATGGCATGGTGAAATGTCAGTTGAAAAGTGTATGCATTTGATTTTTAAATTAGAAAACAAACCAAACTTCTAGAACTTTTAACAAACAAAGTGTTTTAGCAGACACTTGAAATTAGGAAAAACAACCCAATCTATTGAATTAAATATTAAACAATATGACTTTTTTTTTAAAAAAAAAAAAAAGTACATCTTCAATCCCCTGTATATAAAGTCTGTTGGATATAAATTGTTTTTAATGGGATAGCTGAGTGATCTATAATTATCTGCATGCAATACAGTGTTATATTAAGGGATAGAGTTGTGGAATCATTTTAGTGAGAAGGGACCTCGGGAGACCATCTGGTCCAGCCTGTTGGTCAAAAAGTTAAGTGCTTTATTCGGGTCAGCTTGTTCAGGGCTTTGTACTGTCAGGTCTGAAACTGTCAAAAATAGTCCCTAAGTAGTCTTCTAAGTCTTCTCTAAGCTATAGAAGCCCCGTTCTCAGGGCTTGGGCTACAAACTCTGGCCATTGGGGTGGTCCTCCATTGGACTCACTGAAGTTTATCAGCACCTGTTTTGAACTGGACATGGTCTTCCAAGTGCAGTCTTCTGAGTTCCCAGTGAAGGGCAGTAATTGTTTTTCTTGGTACAGCTACTGGCTAAGTTCACAGAGGAGCTTTTATTGCTGCCAGGTTGCTGTGTTAAGTCTCTTTTCCACTGGGAGTCCAGGAGACTGTCAGCAGAGTTGCTCTCTGGCTTAACTGTTGCAAGGAGTTAATCACTCCCAGGTACAAGACTTTGTCCTTATTGAATTTCACAAGGTTCCTCTAGCCTGCCTGTGTCCTTCAGCCCTTGAGTCTATTGACTGCCACCCAAGCCTGATTTTGTCTATGGACTTGTTGGAGCGAATTTCAGCTCCTCCTCCACATACGCTGATAAAGATATTTAACAGGACACATCCCAGTTGCTTGAGGAACTCTGTAATGAGCTTCAAGGTAGAGCTTGAACCAGGAGTGACTATCTCTTGAGATGATGATCCAGACAGTTCTTTAGCTATCTAGCAGTCCACCTACTGTACTGTTCCAATGTGGATATAAGGATGCTATGGGAACATGTTAACAGCCTTGCTAAAGGCAAGACAGGCAACAGTTGCTGCTCTCCCCTCATCCACAAATGTAGTAATTTCATCATAGAAGGCAGTAAGGTTGGTGGTTTTGTTTTCCTTTCTGTTTGCCCAGAAACATGTTCCAAAAGGATTACCTCTGTTATTTTTCCCATGGACCAAAGTGAGTCTGACTGGTCTGTAATTCCCTAGGTTGTCCTTCTTGCCCTTTCAGAGGATGAGTGCAATGCTTGGTTTTCTGCTGTCACCTGGGACCTCCCCAGATCTCCATGATCTTTCAGAGACTGTAGAGAAAAGCTTTACCATGATGTGAGCCACCTCTCTCAGCCTGTATCTTCTTCCACTACTGGTAGTCTCTCCCTTTCCTCAACCTTGCCTCTAGGAACAAAGGCCTGGGAGACTTCTTGCTAGTCAGGACTGAGGCAAAGGAGGTGGTGAGACCATCAACCCTATGTCATGTTACCGGACCACCTGCCCTGTTTAGCAGCAGGCCAGCTTTTTTAGCTGGGCTTTGGCTTTCCTAATACCATCCCTCTGTGCCTGGGCAATGTTTGTATGTTCCTCCTTTGGCCAGCCCTAGCTGTCATCTAGGTCCTTAGAGATAAGCTTAGTCATGAACTCCCTACTTAGCCAAACCAGTCTCCGAATACACATGCTTATTCTCCTCAGTAGCTGATTGAACTGCTCTTGTACCTGATTGTTCTACTTAGAAGACCAGGTAGGTCTCTTGAGACACTGTGCCTGTTACAGATAGGAGCCCATTGATCACCCATCTCTGAAACACTTGGAAGGTAAACATTTGTTTGTGATGAGCTGTGACACTGAACCACATTGAGTTAAAAGACTGGAAAGAAAAGCTGTGATATTTTTATTGATTTATTTTTTATATTCAGCATATTTATTCTGCCCACAGAAAGCCTAACTTTTACTCCTTTTTCAAATTCCCAACTGCATGAAGTAACACTAGCAATTACACTGCAAATGAAAGGCACCAGAGAGCATTTTAGCTGCAGCATGTTCTTGTCCTTCCATTATGTTCCCTGTCTTCCCCAGGTGTGCATGCACAGGGCCTCACTGGAGGATGGAAGACTAATAGCATTACTCCTCTTGGCAGTGTACTCAAAGGGCCCCACCAACTAGTATCTTAACAGGACTCTCTTAACTCATTTCACTCTGCTGCTTTTTCAAACATACAGCAATGGGTAGGCTGGCCCGTTTCTTTTATTCGACTCCATAAACCTGAGATAGTTTTGGAAAGTGTGGATAGCTGGCAAACATGTATGAGAGGGCAATGAAACACCAATAAAATGTTTTGTAGATTTTTCTTTTCAGATAAAATTTTGATTTGCCAAGATTCTTTCTTGGATACTGCCTCTACTAATTGGGTTGTAGAATCAAACATTGTAGGTAATAAGATTTGCATTGAGTAATTTTAACCTCTGTGTAACATCCCATATATGCTGGAAACTACTAAATATAAGGGAAGGAACAAGCCATGAGAACGGGCTGTTTGAATTGACTGCACTACGTGCTTCCCTATTATTTTCCTCTCTTGCAGTTGGTGAGGCGTACAAGGAGATGCTCATAGCTGATAACCTCGATATCAACAACATGAGGCATAAAATCAGAGATTATTCACTTTCTGGAGCATACAGAAAGATTATCATTCGACCTCAGAATGTCAGTTGGTAAGTCAGAGGATGAAGGAAATTGGACTTAAATCGACAGCATAGAGTATGTGTGGGATGGCAAGAACCAGGAGATTTGACTCACAGGGTGTATGTGTAGACTGAGGCATAGGTAGGGAGGAATGTCCATGTATTTCCCTCATGTTTTTTATGTAGTCATAGTTGAACCATAGCTTTATTTCTTCCTTGGTCCTCTGGTTCTGTGATGTGAGTGTCAAAACACTTATCTAGTTGGTACACTCCTTGTAAGGGCTTGCCTGAACACTTCATAGATAATCATTTACATTGAAACCATGATAGATAATATTCAAAACAGGTGGGGTTTTTGTAGTCTTGCTATGAGAAAGTTGGTTTCCAATTACCTGTCAAGCAGAAAGATTTGTATCACTTAAACCTACTAAATCACTGTTGGTAGATATACAGCCCAGTTGTCACATGACAACTGAGTAAATACCTTTTCAACAGGTGAATATACACATATGCAAAAAGACTTGATCACTGATGGATGGAAAAAAACAGGGTTTACAAGGGAGACACAAAAACCCAAATGTTGATGCTTTAAACATCATCACTAATTACAATAAAGCTTATCTACTCCTCAGTTACTTTTTCAGCTTTGTCATTACAAAGAAGTTTAGATGACTTTCTTTGAAATGAAGGCTTCCCTCTCTACCAAGTATTCTTCAAGTTCACACAGTTCTTCCCATGATTTCCTAAACTATATCTCTTGTATAACTGGAAACCCTGACAGCCCATGAGGGAAAACAGATGAGTTATGCAAAGTCACAGAAACTTCTCACAAATGTATTATTTCTTTAATAATCTTCATCAAACAGAGGTGAGGCTTCTACATAAAGCTTTACCAGTTACTGCACCAATAACACTGCCTCACCTTTTTAGAAAGCCACTTCCATTTCTTTGTAATTGACAAATTGGAGAAAAATAATTATAAAGTTATATAAGTAATGAGTATTTTTTTTCTAAATAATTAATCTAAGAAAAATCTTACCAATATTATAAAGGGAGGTTGTTGCATATGATGATCCCAAAATCCCGTTATTTACTACGGATTTGGATAAGCTGGAAGGAAAACCGTTACCAGTTCTCCCTACAGGTGAGTTGTTTTGTTCTGCTGATGTTTGTAAAAGTTTGATGTGGCTGTTGTTTTGAACTGATGAATATTGAAAGCTTTTTTTTTTAGGAAAAGCTGTCATTTAACTAGACTGTTAGGTAGTGATATTAAAGGTGTCCAGAGTTAGGTGTCTAAATAAAGGACCCTTATTTCTTAAGCACGCAAGCAATTCTTCCAGCAGTCTGTATTGACTGTTACATTTTCTTATAGGTATCTGTAAAACTGAGTAAATTATTAGCATTAAATGTCTGTGAAATGCATGAAGGTGGAATTAAGCCACAAATTGTCTGTATGCTCAAGCAGGTGGTGTTTATGCTAAACACAAGAGACTACTCAAATAATTAGTAGAATGGAAATATTTTGCTGTAACTCTGGTCACAAGGTTTTCTGCTACTGCTCTCCAGAGAAAGTGAAGAGAGACTGGGAATTCAGTTTTGAAAGGACAGATTTTTTTTTTTTTTTTTTTTTAAAGCAGAAACCCCCCAAAACACTACTTCCTGCTGAGAGAAAATGTTAAAAATAAGTTGTTTTATGAAATTTCACAATGGATTTTAAATTGGAGAATGGTGGTGGTGGTGATTTTGCTTTTTGGTTTAAGGGGGGGTGGTTGTGAAACTCTTTAGTCCTGTTTGGATGGCAGCAGGAATAAGGTGTTACTTGTGCCCTTAACTTTATCTTCCTTGTGTCTCCTCTTACCCCTCAAAATAGATGGTAAATTCAGGGCACTAAAGATGGAGTTCTCTCTTCCCCCATCCACTTACGCTACCATGGCGATTCGAGAAGTTCTGAAAATGGACACAAGCATAAAACACCAGACACAACTGAATACTACCTGGTTACGCTGAATGACTGGGGTTTTAACACATGCAAAGTGTTTTCCCGTTGGCATGTTCTGTACAAATCTTTAAAGATTGGTAGGAAGAAATTTGTATTTTTTAAAGTTTTTTTTTTAGTGCTAGCATTTAACTTCAGTAGTCATTTGCAAGATGGTTGCTGTAACATAGAATCCAGTGACTGGTGCTTTTTAATGAGTAAGTTGCTCGAGCTGTAACATGGGTGCATCTTTAAGAAATGGGCTTATGCTATTTTCAGACCTGGAAGAATGTTTAGTTTTGGCAAGCACTGAATGTTTTCATGAGTTCAGCACACCTTGAAGTCTCTTAAAATACATTAAATTGCAGGTTAGGAAAATGAATTACAACAAAATTAAGATATCTGGATGTACACCTGTATTGCAGGAGTTTGTGCTTGGTAGCATTGGCATGGATGCGGTAGAGGATTCTGTTCGCAAGGCTTTTTATGTGCTGTAAAGATGTACAGCTGTTTTAATTGATCTTTTCCTTGAGAAAATACTTGTGTGTATTTTATAGCTTTACTCAAACCTGTACCAAAGAACAGGTACTGAAAATAAATTAAGCAACACATCTCGGTGTGTATCAGTGTGTGTTACAAAAGCATTACAGTTGGAAGAGACCTTTATGGTCATTGAGTCCAACCTCACACTGCCAGGCCTATCACTTCAGTTTTATCACTAAACTAACCCTCTCCCTCAGTACCTCATCTCTGCATCTCCACGGCTGATGACATCCCCCACCTCCAGAGGCAGCCCTCGCCAGTTAAAAATTTCTTCCTAATCTCCAGGCTAAACATCCCCTGGTGCAACTTGAGGCCCTTTCCTCTTCTGTCACTCGTGACTTGGGTGAAGAGACTGACCCTCACCTCGCAATACCCTCCTTTCAGGTAGCTGTATGGAGTGAGTGCATGTCCTCTCAGCTCTCCCTCAGCCTCCTGCAGGCTCCACAGCCCCATCTCCCTCTGCCCCTCCCCATCCGAGTCTGCTCCAGACCATTCACCAGCTTCCTTGTCCTTTACACTTCTCCTTTGTCTTGTGTATAAAAGTCATTATAAAGTTGTTCTAAACCGCCACTGGCGTTTCATGCTCTTTCTAAACCCAACAAAGGCCCGGTGGTGCTTAAAAGGATGAAGCCCGTCAGCAGTGCTGCCTGCCGTGGGGGCTGGGCGGCCCTTGGCGCCCGTGCAGGAGGACGGACCTGCCGCAGCGCTGAAGGCTCCCGCAGCAGCGCCGGGATCGGGCCCGCCCCGGGGCGCACAAACACACACAGAGCGCCGGTGCCCAGGCCGGGGGCTGGCAGTGCGCACGCGCCGCGGGGGGGGCGGTGCTGCGCGCAAGTGGCGGCGGGGCCGCTGACGCGGCGGGGCTGGAGCCGTGCCGTGCCGTGCCGTGCCGTGCCGTGCCGTGGGAGGGAGCAGCATGTGCTGAGCCACGGGGCAAAGGGCAGCTCAGCGCTGCCCGCCTGGCCCAGACTTTGGCTGCAGGGCAGTGACTCACCTGCCATCGCAGCAGTCCCAGTGCCACCTGACACGTCACCTTGTGTCCCTGCCCAGCACGGGGGAACACGTGCCGTGGAGTCACCCCGCAGCCCTCCTGCGGTGATGTGGCCCTTTGGGCTTCCCTTGGCAAGGACAGGCAGTAGCTGAGGTCGAGGATGCAAAAGCCCTTTGTGAATATCTTCATTCCCACTCTGGATTCCATGCAACAAGCCCTTCCCTCACCTCACCTCACAGTGTAGTGTCCCCCAGTGCTGCTGACCNCCCCGTGCCGTGCCGTGCCGTGCCGTGGCGCGGGAGGGTGCGGGGCCCCTCGAGGGCTGTGTCCCGCCGCCTCCGTCTCCTGCGGCCGCTCGCGGGCACCCGCTGCGAAAGGCCGCCTCGGGGACAGAGTCCGGAGCGAGGGCAGAAGGGTTCGCCGAAGCGCTGTCGGCTGGTGGGCAGCCCGGCGTGGGACGGCTTCGCCCCGGGGCCCACAGGACGTTGTGACGCTCCTTGCAGCGGCCTGGCCCGCTGGAGAAGGTTGGTGCAGAGCTCCGGGCGCGAGCAAGGAGGCGGCTGGAGGATGCTCCCCTCCTCCGGTGCCCTGTCCCGCTCCCCTCCTGCATCCCGCTCCCTTTCTCTCGTAAAGGAGCGCCGCTCGGTCGGCAGCCGCCTGTGGCGTTGCTTTCATGCTGCCAACAGAGTGCTGCTTTTTCTTGCTCTCTCTTCGCTTCTTCCTCAGCCGCACGCTTCACCTCCCAGTTTGTTCTTCCTGGTGCTGTCTATTGCTTCTCCAGCTTTGGCTCATTAGCACCGTTTTCTCTTTCTGCTGCCTGTTTAATAAGGTTTTTCACCTAATTAAATCTTGTGGCAGATAAAGTGCAAGTGTATATCTTTTAAATGCTCTTTTGAAAGTGGTATTAAAAGGTCGACAGTTGAACTAGACAAATACTCGTCATTGTTGCCTTTTTCTGTTGTATCGTACGTGATCATCACCTCAGTTTTGGGGCTGAGTTTCTCTGGATGATGCCGAATGTGTGTGGATCAGCACGTGCCTCTTCTGGTATAACGTGTGGGTTTTCTTACAAATGTTTCAGGGATGCTTTTACTTTACAAATCATTGAAAGACTGGAGTAGGTAGTTTTCCAGTACTACGTCAGTCATAAGTTGACATTTCTGAAACAACCTGAACTGTACGGAAAAGTAAAGCGAAGCGTTATTTTAATTTATATTGAACACAAAGATTTTCCCAACGTCTCTCATTGCTTTATGTATTACATATGTATTTATTAAACTAGTTATAATGAAATTCATGTTTTTGAGGAAGGAAGAGATTGTCAGGCATATTTCTGTTGTGTAATTAATGTATGATTACACCAGTAGGATGTGTAAGCAAGGTTTTATCACAGCTAAGAGGTCAGCAAACTGTCTCACTGATATAAGACATTCAATAAATATATTGCTCTGAGTTTCATTTTCAGTTGAACTGCCCAGCTGTTCATGGAGTTTTGTGCCTCGGGTAGACCAGTAGTTGCTTGTACTGTCTTAACAATGACTGATTAGAAATTGTACCATCAGTATTGCAGAGAAAACGAAGATGGCAACCATCGGTGTTAGAAAGCAAGAAGTCCCTAGAGATCTGGATCGTTGTGATATTCCGTACTACGTTTCTGAATTTGTGGAAAGAGAAGTTGGAAATGACTACAGTTCTCTGAGCAAGCTGGGCAGCCTTATTGATAAGCTGTCTGAAAATAAAAAGCAGTTAGAAGAACAAGTGAGCATCTGCCCTTTTTTCTTCTTCTGATTTTTCTGTATTACTGATTAAATATCTTTGACTAAATTAAAGCAGTGTGTTAATATCTCAAGCAATGCTACTCTTCGTAGTGCAATGTTTTTACGTCACCTTGATACTCCTCTGTGAATGTAGGTGCTCACGGTTTCATCAGAAGTCCCTAAAAGAATTCAGAATGCCTTAAAGAACGCGGAGGATTCTAAAAAGTCTCTGAATCGGCTTTTAGAGGAGGAAACTCTTCTGTCTGATGCAATCAATAGCCACTTACAGAAAGCTCAGCCATGGATGGAGGATCTTGATGTACTGATTGGTCAAGTGGAAGAGATTGAACGACACCTGGCCTATCTTAAATGGATTTCACAAATAGAAGAGTTAAGGTAAAGCATTTTATATTCTGAGACTGGTAACCTGGTTTGTCCCATTATTAAAATGTTTGAGATCTGAGAGAGTTTTATGTTAATTTTTCAATATACAAATGATTCTTTTCTGTTACCTGTAATGAACTTCTGGCCTTGACCTTTCTTGTATTTTGCAGTGATAGCATTCAGCAATACCTCATGACCAACAACGTTCCAGAGGCAGCCAGCACTCTAGCATTCATGGCAGAACTGGATATTAAACTTCAGGAGTCATCTTGTTCTCATCTTCTTGCTTTTGTGAGATCCACTGTTAAATTCTGGCATCAGATCCTTAAGGATAAGCTGTCGAGGTAAGGGCCGGACTGTCCCTCCCAGCCCTTTGTGTTGTCCTGCCCGTTTGCATTGCAGTGCTTGTTTTGCTTTGCAGTGACTTCGAAGAGGTGCTGGCCCAGCTCCACTGGCCATTTGTGGGGCCACCACAGTCTCAGGCCTTTGGCCTTGCTGCTCCAGCTGGTGCTTCTGATGTGTACAGCAATTTGGAGATGTTGTTTTGTCAGCTTCTGAAACTGCAAACCTCGTATCCTTTTGAATTGTTGTGGTGTGCTTTAGTAAGAATGATAAATGTCAGAGATGCGTGTTCTCAAAGAGAATTATTAATTTGTTTTTCTCCTTAAAGGCAGAAAACAATTTCAATGTATGTTACTCTATCTTAAAGTTAGAATCTATGTTTTTGTTTAGGAAATGTCAGATGCCAGAGTTGTCTTTTTGGCAGTAGCAACATTGTAAGTCCAAGTGAAATGAGTCTCGCAGTAGCTGACAACTTGGGTTTCGTCAGGATCTGGCTTCAGTGGCACTGCTCACATTAGTAAAATGTGGTGAGGTATATTCTGTTTTACACAGTTAATGCTTTTCCTTTCATAACTTTATTTGAAATCAGCCTGAGTCATTTTAATATGTCCCATCCCAGAAGGAGGAGAGGGGAAGCTAAAGGTACCTGTCTTGGAAGGAGACTTTGCAAAAAAGAGGGATTTTCTTTGTGCAGGGATAGTAGTCTGCCTTTGAGCTTAAGTCAGGGGCACTGCTGCTCATCCCGTTCTCTTTTTTTTTGCATGAATTAAATAAAACACAATGAAGCAACTTTAAAAATCTTATTTATTTAATCCTGGAGTGGGAAGACACGAGGCCATTCTACACCACCCTGAGTTGGAAACAATTTTGGTCTGGCAGACTGGTCACTTAAATCAATTGAAAATTTCCCATGAAAATGGGAAATAATATGTTGCATTTATTCGTCTTAGGAGCGTTTTATCTTCCTTGAACAATATGAATAATCCTCTCTTGGACAGCCCCTGTGTTTAGTACTGCTAATGAGGAGTTTGTGTGTTCTTTTTTTTTTAATGGTGTTGAATTTCCTAAATCAAACTGACTGAAGTGTCTAGTATTGTCATTGAACAAAGAATCCTTAGCAGCTTGAATGTTACATAAACTGAAATATTTTGATTGTGCTTAGTATTTGAGGAATTGTATTGATTACATAATACTGCCTTCAGACAATGATCATGATGATGGGAGAACTCGACTCTTACATTTATCCTTGACTGTCAACTTAGAGATGAACTGTTAACTAAACCTAAACAATTGCCAGAAAAGTACTCTTTACCCCCATCACCACCCATTATCCTTCCGATACAGATCATGCTGAATCCTCTTCAGAAGAGATTCAAGTATCATTTCACTGGAAATAAGCAAACCAATGTTTTAAACAAGGTATGAGAGAAAGCAATTTGATGATTTTTTTTTAGTTTACTTTTTGAAGCAACAGATGGGTTTCTGTATTTAAATTGTACAGCTTGAGCACTTTCTGAAATTAAGATTCTTCAAAACTGTGTGGTTCTGATGGGCAGAGATCAAGATAGTGCTTGAGACCTTTCAGGGTCAAGCATTTTTTGTGGGTCGGGCAATACATCTCCCTTGCACGGGTCCTTTAGGGAGCGTTACTATAATCTTAGATTCACGCCCATAGTTGTAGCAGCTTTGACTAGTTTCCTCTGTCTCCTTCGAAATGGTTTTGCACTGTTCCTTATTGCTGGAGCTTAAGGGCAGCACAAAGCTGCCTTCAACTTTTGCATTGTCTTTTGCCACCTTCGTGCCAAATGCAAATGTTGAGTTTTGCTGTATGTAAAATGTGATTTGTCTAAAGGCATTGTTAAATGATGAGTTTTCTTGGTTGATTTTTCTTAATTGACGTACAAGAGGTGTTCAGACTCACTTTTCGTAGGAATTCTCTTCCAAGACTGAGGATTTTTATCTGAGAGCATTGGAACAGGTTCCAAAGCATTAATGCTGCTGTAATGCGGCTGCAGCAGGGTTCGAGAGCTCCTCTGTCCCAATTCAGTTGCACAAGACTCTGCACTTGTGTTGACAATCTTGGACAAACATAAATTCATTTTCTGTCTTGACTGCTGCTGTAGTGCCTTTTTAAACAGTGTTACATGTTAGTGGGGAAATAATTTCATAAGCAAATGGGATAACAACATTTGAGGTGAAATTTGTGAACAATAGGTGAACAACTTTTTTTAAAGAACTTGAGAAATTTACAGATAATCTAGTGTCAGATCTGAAAGATACTCAGAGTCTTGCTCCAGTTAGGGTTGAATTTTCTGGTTTGGTTTGGGGTTTGTTTGGATTGGGTTTTTTGGTGTTGTTTGTTTTTTTTTCACTTGGGTAACGGAATGAAGAAAATACCCATGTAAAATATTTTAAAGACCTGGAGGGGATTACAGGTGTTTCAGAGGACAGGCTCAGAGCTCACAGTGAGCTTGGCAAAGTGGGGAAGGAGTGTCAAAAAATACAGGGAAATGAAAATTAATCCAGAAATGAGAAAGAGACACAACAGCATGGAGAATGTGAGTGCAGTTCAACTATTATGAAAATCAAAGCTAAGTAAAACACAGTTCAAGAAGGACAGGGAGCTGCTGGAGAGAGTCGGTGCAGGGCCACACAGATGACGGAGGGGAGCATCTCCCTTATGATGAAAGGCTGAGGGAGCTGGGGCTCTTCAGCTTGGAGGAGACTGAGGGGTGACCTCATTAATGTTTACAAATATGTAAAGGGTGGATGTCAGGAGGATGGAGCCAGGCTCTTCTCAATGATGTCCAATGATAGGACAAGGGGCAACAGGTATAAGATGGAATGTAAGAGGTTCCAAATAAATACAAGGAAAATTTTCTTCACTGTGAGGGTGAGGGAGCACTGGAACAGGCTGCCCTGATGAGTTGTGGAGTCTCCTTCTCTGGAGACATTCCAGACACATCTGGACGAGTTCCTGTGTGACCTACTCTAGTTGGTCCTGCTCTGGCAGGGGGGGTTGGACTACATGATCTTTCGAGGTCTGTTCCAGTCCTTGAGATTCTGTGAAAGACTTGTGAGAACTGAGATCAAGGGAAGGCAGGAGAATAAATGTGGTTTCGATGCATTTAATATTTTCTTTTCTTTTTAAAATAAGCCTGAGTGGTATTTGACACAAGTACTTATGTGGATTGGAAATCATGCCAAGTTCCTTGATGACAAAATCCAGCCAATACTGGACAAAGCAGGCTCTTCGGTGAATGCTGGGGTAAGCACTGTCGTGGATTCAGAGATGTGAATACTTGAGTCAGCTTCTAATAGATACTTGCACAAGCCCACTTCCACTGATTTCAGTGTGTGGTGAGATTTAACTCAGCCTAGTAGCAGTTTCTTTTGCACATGTCAATGCTTCCTATCTCTGACATTTTGTTAACCTTTTTCTTTCAAAAGCTTGAATTCTCTCGTGCTCTAGTAATGCTGATTCTGGAGAAGCTGGCTGCTGATATTCCATGCCTGTTGTATGATGATACGCTCTTCTGTCACCTTGTGGATGAGGTACTTCTGTTTGAGAGAGAGTTATACAGCGTTCATGGTTATCTCAGCAGCTTTCCTAGTTGCATGCATATTCTGTCAGAAGAATCCTGCTTCCAGAGGTGGCTAACAGTGGAAAAAAAATGTAAGACTTCCAGTGGATTTTGTTGGCCTTTGTATTGCATGGTCAGAAAGAAAGCATGTGTATACTTGGCACAAACAGCCTTCTCAAAGGGGATAAATCACTTTGACAGGGCTACTCACAAATACACTTTTTTTTTATACTGTAACCAGTTTTTAGCCAATATTATTACAGACTCTAATAATGCTTCTGTAATTTGTAGGACTCTAGGCCCTAAGCTGTATTGAATCCATTAGGCTTGTTTTTAGACAAATGTTTTATTTACGTGTGTGCAGACAAGGGTGGGCTTGAAATTGAAATGAGGGAAGGGTATTAACTTCTGAGAAATAAAGAGGAAGTATATTGGAAGGGAGCAAGCCAACTATTAAACCCCAAAAACAACCAACCAAAAACCACCAAATTAACTCTGACATAGTCAGTGTGGCAGATGCAGATATATTGAAGCAGGTTTAGTGAGAAGCAGTCATCATGAAAATGTAAAATGTAACTTCAGAGAGTTAAGGCTTTTAGCTGCATGTATTTTAGAGGAGTTCTTGTTGGATTTTTCTTTTTTTCTAATTAAAAACTCAAAGCGTTTACAAGTTCTGTGCATTTCAGTTGCTCTCCAGAAAATGGACTCTATGCTTTCTTCAGAGGCTGCGTGGATATCACAATACAAAGATATCAGTGATGTAGATGAGATGAAAGTCCCAGACTGTGCTGAAACTTTTATGACTCTGTTGTTAGTTATAACAGGTAATTACTAATCTATCAGCATCGCTCTTGTTTGTAATGAATAGTGGGAAACCCCTCAGCTAACAGATTTCTTTACTAAATAAATAATCAATCCACTGTCAGCAGTACCTGCCAAATAATGTTGGAAAGTTGTGATGTTTGCAGTTGCTTTCTTGTGCATTTTGTATTTTGGACAGTAGCTCAAGCATCAATAATTGTAAGCTAGTGGCATGTTTACAAAATAATAATGAAATCATTTGGGTATTTAGCATATTAAAATTTGTTCATACTTGAGAGAATATAGTTTGTTACAATGCAGTAATAAAAAATCCTACTATTCCTTTGGAATCTGTGACATTTAGAAGCTATTGAGTAATGTCTGCTTTCTCGGAACAGAAAATAAGAGCCAGGTCAGTTTTTTGGGAGACACTTGATTGCATTATCAATGGCTTGATCTCACTCCATGTGAGTCTGCTTTGGTTGCCACACTGGATGGTGTGGTATCATCACAAGCTGCTGTATTAGAAAGTATTAGAATACGAAATTGCAATCAGGAGGGGGAAGAATGTCCTTTCTCTGCGTGTTTGGCTTTTGCATTGAGTGGTTTCCCTGAAATCATTAAAGTATGTCAGCCGTTGTAAATACTACATGATGTTCTCCCAGCCACAGGGCTGTGTAGTAAGATGACTGTAACGTTTCTTTTTTAAAGGCTTTTGTTCAGTGTTGGATAAACCTCAAAACATTTTATTTATATCATTCTAGACAGGTATAAGAATCTTCCAACAGCTTCTAGAAAACTACAGTTCCTGGGCCTACAGAAGGAATTAGTTGACGATTTCAGGATACGATTAACTCAAGTAATGAAGGAAGAGACCAGAGCTTCCTTGGGCTTCCGATACTGCGCCATCCTTAATGCTGTTAACTATATAGCAACAGTGTTGGCAGACTGGGCTGACAATGTAGTAAGTAATTATTGTTCTTAAAAACAAACCATCGCCACAAATTAACCCCAAACCCCACAGAAAACTGAGACAAGACTTTGGATGTTTATTTGATAACGTTTACTTCATTTTTGGTACTGTTTAAGTGTATTCAGAAGAATTAATTACTGAAAAAATAGAATAAGATGTAAGACTGAGTTAATACAAGATGTATAAATAAGGATTGATTATTGTTTGAGATCTAAGATATATGGATTATAAACTTTCTAGGGAAGTGCAAAGAGGACGATGGAAAAATCTCATCAGGCAAAAAAAAAGCTGTCTTCTTTACATGTTTTGTATTGTAAAAAAATAAGTAGTTGATTGTGGGGTGGCCTCTGGGGCAATATTGACAGCATTGATGCTGCAGTGCCTGCTTGAACTGCCCCCATAGCAGGTTAGCTCAGTTGTTTCCAGCACGGCTATCCACATTGCAACACAGTTTTAGTGTTGCTCAGAAAAGCCACTGGCTGGCAACTGGAGGTTTGGAATTAATTCTTTTGCTCTCTAAGAGCCTGCTTGACATCATGGCTTTTCTGGAGCATTTTGGCTTTTCTGTGGTTATTGGTACAAAAAGTAAAAAAAAACCATATTGCACATAAAGTGTATAAAAATAGGTATTGTGTATGAGATGGGAAGCCTCCAAATTCTTTCTGTCTTCTATGGCTGTGGCTGTAGCAGAGAATAATCTCGATGCGGTGGGACAACAGCCTTCATGCTGTATAGCTGCATCTACCTAAGCACCTTGATCTGCTTAAAATCAGAACCAGGTTGTCACCACTGACACATCAAACTTGATCCATTTTCTTGGTGTTGTCAATCCAGCAAATTAATGATTAACGAACAGTTATTTCTAAAACAAATTACAACTTAGAATTCTAGTTTGCTTTTGCAAACATTAAGAATGTCAAAATGAGGGTTTTTTAAAACATTCTGCTGTGACTCTTGAAGTGTCTTTTTAGGTAATTTCTAGAGAAATACTGTCTGCTGTTGTATCTGAAATCTATATCAGTTCAATCCATAGGATTGAACCACTATGTTTAGTTTTTCAGTAAATCAGGACCACGGGAAAGGCAAGAAAGTGTTTTTTAAATATTAACATTTTCAGTTCATAAATGTGCCAGGAGAGTGTCTTCTAGAGCCGTGCCTGGTAAAGTACCAATGGAGTGTTCAAATGGTAAGGGTAGCTTTTGTAGTATTCATACCTGGTTTTGTTTCTCTAGTTCTTCTTGCAGCTGCAGCAGGCTGAACTGGAGGCTTGTGCAGAAAGTAATGCTGTCAGTAAACTGCAGCTGGGGCAGCTGGCTTCCATGGAGAGTTCTGTCTTTGATGAAATGATTAACCTTCTGGAACGCCTGAAACACGACATGCTGACTCGCCAAGTAGATCATGTCTTCAGAGAGGTCAAGGATGCTGCAAAGCTGTACAAAAAAGAGAGGTGATTCTGTCTGTTAACCTTCTTCTCATATTGCAGCATCATTTCCTGTTTAAAATATGGAGGTAAATAAAGGCAGGAATAACTTACAGGCAAAAATATGTTCCTGAACGGTAGTGGTGCAGAGTAGCAGGTTTTGGAAAAATTCTCTTACACAACACTTATTCAAGACTATTTTAATTCTGTTTCCTGAAGTAGTTCCACAACTGGAGGGCCCATTATCTTAAAAACCCTAGGAAGAGTCCTGAAGCACTCTAGTTTGGAGAAGAATTATTTTCTTCATAGTGGTATTAAAGAGTTAATACAGAATGGCCTGTAATGACTGTTCTGTCTTCACAGACTCATGGGGCATCTTGAGTGATTGCTCCTGAGTAGAAGAAAGGAATACAACAACTCAAGGATTTTCTAGATTAGAGAGGTTTCTTTGAACAGCATATTCAGAGATTTTTGACTAAAGCATGAGTTTAATATTAAATGAAATTTAAACATAGCATTAGACTGTGATTGCTTTTAGATTTGAAATGGGAAGCAGCACTTGCTCTGAACCGTTGTAAATGGGAAAGATTTATTTAAAGGATAATTTTAACTTCAGTTGTTGTAGTGTGAATAATTTCTTTATAATGACTTCAGTGCAATTATTTCTTTCAGGTGGTTGTCTTTACCATCTCAAGCAGAGCAGGCAGTAATGTCCTTATCAAGCACAGCTTGCCCAATGTTGCTGACCATCCGAGACCGCTTGCTGCAACTGGAACAGCAGCTCTGCCACTCGCTGTTCAAAGTCTTCTGGCAAATGCTTGCAGAAAAAGTGGATACCTACATCTATCAGGAGGTGGGTGTCAGCAACGTGTGACCTGTGCAATTCAGTGTGGGTGTCCGTGACTGGCTTAAACAACAGATGCACCTCTCTGTGTTTGCAGATAATCATGGCAAATCATTTCAATGAAGGAGGAGCAGCACAGCTCCACTTTGATATGAGTAGAAATCTCTTCCCTTTATTTTCACACTACTGCAAGAGGCCAGAAAACTACTTCAAGCAGTGAGTAGATGTCAAACTTCTGATCTGTCGTTATCTCAGAAGTGACTGTTCAGCTGAATACACACGTTTTACATATCATGTTGTGGTGGTTTAGCCCGATGTCCACCCAGTCATATTATCACTCCCCCTCCTAAGCTGGACAGGTGAGAGAGAGGAATATAACAAACTGCTTGTGAGTTGAGATAAGGACGGAAAGATCAAACTTGGCAATTAGCGTCATGGGCAAAACAGACTCAATTTAGGGAGAAAAAGGTTTGTTTTATTAAAAAGACAATAAAAGCAGGGAGA